>JAPYZD010000981.1:0-29598 GCA_030522725.1 Ichneumoninae sp. B BG-2022a | reverse complement strand
GTATATATATATATATATATATATATATATATATATATATATATATATATATATATATGCCTTCTCCGTGTGTACGCAATTATATTGGATTCACTTACTCAGTGTTGCATTGTTGGCTCTCGATTGATCAGTCTGGGACCTCAGCAGTCGCAATCGATTGAGTTTACTCTGTTGCTGATCCAGCCGATGTCTCAGCCTGGCGAGTCTGTCCTGTTGTGCCGGTTCCTGTAAATATATATTTTTTAATCCTGTTTTAACATTCGACGGAAAAGGATGAGTGTTGTCGGTTCGACATTGACGCGAAACTATCAGTTTAACTGAAACGCTTATAATCTGAAAAAAGCATCAAATAAGTTTACCGGAAAAAAAATTTTATGGAAAAAAGTTTCGCGATGCGGTGTGGCGAACGCCTGTTGAATTCTTAAACTTAGGTTAATTCCGTTAAATTATTTCGTGCTTCATTGCAGATCAACCCTTCGGACGGGGATTTTCTTTATTTTTTCAACATAAATATCTTGCTTTCTTACGACGATATTCGTCGCTTGAGCGCTCGCGCTTGTAGAACGCGATGTAGAACGGGGGAATATAGCGCGATCGAATTTTGTTCTATGTTAACTCGCTGATATATCCCCTGGAGTGTATCGACCCGACAGCGTCGCGGAGTCGTCGAAGTCCGCCAGGGTGGAGGGATTACGAAGACCCACTCGCGTCCGGGTTCCCGTCTCATCTGGCAACTCTATATCCCTATATACTTGTCGTATACAGACCGAGAAGGATTTCTTCACCGAACTCGTCACGCTGATGCCGATGCCGAGTGGAAAACATAGACGAACTCCGCGACGATTTAATATACTGCGCAGAGCGAACGACTGGTATAAGGTGGTGTAGACGTAGCTGGATGCAGACTTATAAGTATACCATGGGGAGTAGCGGGCAGATCGATACCCATTGGTGCGCGGCTGCAGTCATAGGAGTTGCGGATTAGGATAGCAGATCTTCGTGAGAAATGAAAAAAAAGAAAAATATACGAAAATTGAGAAAGTGTTACTGTCATTCAAAGAGACAAAGAGACCGAGAGGTCATTGATAAGATGATCGCACACATGTTAATGCTTCGGGCCAGATTATCTTCAACTCGGAGCTAAAATAATAAAAATCCATTTTTTTTGTTTACCTAAACAAATTTTATTCAATATTTCATTCTTTTTCTGGAAACGTTTCACTGACCCAGCTCTCAATGTATTGTTCTTTTGCATCGTTCCCTCCGCTAAATTCTTTCCGCAACGGAATGTTCGGTCCGTTTATTAAATTTTTTATTAATTTATTTTTTAATAAATGAAAATTACATCTGCCTCGGTCCGTAGCGCGAACAATCGTTAATCACGGGTTTGCAGTGAGGAAAAGCGCGCACGTTAAGATTCTAATTACCGATAAGTGGATGTAGTACACAGCCTTCCCGTCTTTCTTCCTTCCTCGCTTCCTTATTATCATCATTATTTTAGTCGTACGAGATGAGAGAGAAGAGGAGAGAGAGTGAGTCGGCGGGCGATGAAAAATAATTATAGGATAATTAGGAAGAGGAAAATTGTCTGAAAGCTTCTGGCCGTACGGGAGAGTTGCCTCGATGTCTCGAAGCGTCGGGAGAATACACTCGAAAGCCATAGAGAGTACTTAATCCCGGCAGCATCTCTTTCCCTCTTTTCGCTCGAGGGCCGAGAACCGGCCTCCAGGTATTCGAGGGTTAAGTACCCTATTCAAGTTTCCTACTTGGTACTCGCGTCCCGATCTGGACCACAGGGTAACACGTTCTGTGGCTCGATCTATATTTATCTCCGAACTCGACAATGCCCGATAACCCCGAATAAACTCAAGCTCGAGCGATAAATTATGTAATTCTTTTTTTTACTACGTCATTCGTTCAAAGTGTGGTCGTAACATGTTCTGTCGCACGATAGCTCCGATAAACTCAAGCTGGAGCGATAAATTAAGTAATTTTTTTTTTTACTTTGCAAGTCGTTCAAACATGAACAACTTGCATGTCGAGCAGAACGAAGAGTTCTGCTCGCCACTCGGATGTCGACTAAAGTGTCCAAAAGACAAGCATTGATCTTCGAGCTGACAATAACCCGGAATCGCCGGAACGCTCAGAACCGGCCGAAACGTATTCGAGAGTTAAACACCCGAAATAACTTACCTGTTTGGTACTCACGTCTCGATCTGGACCATAGGGTACCATGTTCTTCCACTCGATCTATGTTTATCTCCGAACTTGACAATGCACGATAAACTCAAGCTCGAGCGATAAATCATGTAATTTTTTTTGTTTCTTTGTAATTCGTTCACGCGTCTAGACAATGGAAGAGTTCTGCTCGTCGTCGGATCTTGACTAAAGTGTCCAAATCATTGTTGTCGAGGGTTAAATACCCGATATAAATTCCCTACATGGTACTCACCTCTCGATCTGAACCACAGGGTACCATGTTCTTCCTCTCGATCTATATTTACCTCCGAACTCGACAATGCACGATAGTCCCGATAAACTCAACCTCGAGCGATAAATCATGCAATTTTTGTTTTTGTTTCTTTGTAATTCGTTCAAACGTCTAGACGGTGGAAGAGTTCAGCTCGCCGCTCGGATGTTGACTAAAGTGTCCAAAAGGCAATCATTGTTGTTCGGGTTCGCAATAACCCGAGCGCGCCGGAGCGCCAAAGGTAAAAGTGCGGTCGCGTGCGTTGCGAAACGGCTCGTTTGAAATTACCGTGCAGCGTTAAAAGTACACGGTGGGGAATAGTTATGCCGGGGTTCCCTCTGTCTCTCGTACGCAATGCATTAACGCTTCTGAAACGCTTCGAAAGAGAGCGCGAGAATTCTCGGGGCGTCGGTTATAATCTCGGGGCGCTATCCTGCGCGCACGAGAACGATGTTCCGACGGTAACTTGGCAGTAACGCACGTACGGCAATGAATACATGTAAATACACATAATACCTGCGTACAGAGAATCGGGTCTGCGTTAGCCAGTACGAGCACGTACACGCGAGCTTCCACTCTCTTTCGCTTCGTGCGGCATAGCAGAAGCGTGTCTAAATATCTCCGCACATATAATATATACACACATGCACATTCACAATATATAGATATATTATATAGATAGAGAGAGAGGTAGAAGTAACGAGACACGATAATCGCCCACTCGACTAATGACCCATTGTCGTAATGGAAACTGCAAAGTGGGTCGAGTACTCTCTCCCTCCTTTACTCCTCTTTTCTCTTTCCCTTTTCCTTCTTTTTTGCTCAACTCCTTTCTCGCAAACCCCACAACAGAGGAAGTACAATAAACCCTGTTTTAGTCTCGTCGGTGGCGCGTTTGAGAAACGTGAAAGGAAAAGTTGGAAGTAGGAAATAAAAAAAAATAATACAATGGGAAGACAATCAAGTTGTTTGAGGGCAGAGGCGAACGCCAGAGAAATCCGGAGGGTTGTATGTTTGTACCGTATCTCACGACGTGTACTTCGGGCCCGATTTTGGTTGACCGCGAAAAGTCGGCGAATTTAAGGGCCTGGAATGAACAGGATTTTTATTATCGATTTTCCGCTCGATGGCGTTTCCGGTTCGCCGGATGCCCATTCGGAGAGGGAGAAAGATCACGGGGTTTCCGCGATGGGGGAGGAGGCGAGGCGGGTAACACTGAAACACTCGGGGGATATCCCTCGCCGTGTCGTCGACCGGTAGTAAACTCGACGTGGATCTGTCGCGGTGGTACAGACAGTCGGAGAGATGGAGAAAGCTCGGGACAGAGAGAACGAAAGTCTGAGCGGAGTTTGGGGAAAGGCGGTGTCGAGGCGGAGGGGAAGGAGGATTCGCGTTCGCTCGAAGGAATAAGGGGAACCAAAGCTTCGACGGTAAGAGAGCAATTTCCAGTACGGCAGGAACACAATTTCCTTTCTCGATCGTCTTTGCACGCGTCGAGCCTGCGTTCGCCGGGTTATCGACGAGCCGCAGGTTCCAACTATTTCATTCCGCGGGTGTGAAAGACACTCAAAGGATTGTACATTTTTTGGAAAAAAAATGAATCATAAAAAATGACATAGGGGAGACCGGGGCGAGATGGGCTCCCTAAGCAAATAATGCGGCCAAAAAAAAAAATTCGTCGAAAATTTCCAAGGGTGTATTAGCTTAGCCGGCAAATATAGCTTGGATGGCTAAAACGGATTGGCCGGCTCAAATAGTTTATCCGGCTAAGACTGCTTAGCCGGCCAAACTATAAAATATAAGATATTTTATTCGACTAGTCCGGCCTATCTGTACAGCGCTAGCTTGTACTATCCGTACATCTTGAGTTTCCCAACTTCTACCCGTCAGTAGTGCGCATGCTCCGATAATCCGCCGTTGCACCCTTCTAGTTACCTTATTTAGGGTGGTCCATTTCGCCCCACGTCAGCCTGATTTTTCGCTAGCCCGTCTCGCCCCGGTTCCCCCTACATGCATATGTAGCTAAATCCAGTCTCCGAAATATGTGGAGCGTATATGTGACGGTGCTTAAAACAATTGCCACTTGAAGCGCCGCCACGAATTTCCATGTCATTAAGGAGACAATTTCCCTTCTGAGTGAAAGACGGACCTGACATACGACCGTTTTGTACCTTGTTTACCCCAATGAGCTTTAGGTAATACAGAGAGTCTAGTCTCGACGGAGTTTCACCAGGGACTGTTCTCGACTACGCATCCGTTAATCTCCGTGCATTCGGATGTGTCTAAGGTGATAGCACGACTACCCGTTGTGCTCGTCCGAGAGGGAGAAACAAACAGGTGTAGAGGGGACATGTATCGTTTGGTGACCTACCTGTGTTCCCCGAAGCACGGCGAGGCGGGCTTCACGTTGCTCCAGGAGACGCCTTTGCTGGGCTATTTCCCGCTGCTGCCGCGCTGCCATGCTCTCGAGCTCGCTGAGCACCAGCACGGCCCCACCTCCGCCCACTGGTAACTGCAACAATAGCAAGACAAACAAAACATTTTAATCCATGGAACGTTAAAGTTTGTTCAATAAAAGTAACTTAAAAACCAAGATATTCGATGCTTTTTACTCGTTCACGATTAGAACGGCGATTGCAATTTCATATCACAGAATCTCTTAGCGTAAAAGTGGTGAATATGGCCCACCTCGATTAACACGTAAATCAATGATATATGGACCGAGCCATATTCCCCACTTTTACCCTATATGCTATTTTTTTATATGATAGAGTTACATTGGAGCGGTTAATTCCCGACACGAATAAATATGTATCTGCCATACGCGTAAAGCAGCGGCTTTACGGATCGCTGAACCGCAGGGGTTGAAATGAGTTTCGATACGTCCCCTTTTCACCATGAAAATTCATCGAGGTATTTTCCCCGAACGTTAAAGCCGCAGATCTTCCGGTGGCTTACTCGAGGGCGTATCTTTTGGAGTCCTCGACATGGTATACATATGAGATACCCGAGCTTATGGAAAGAGCCTCGGGATTTTGGCCAGAATCGAACGGAATTTCGAACCGGCATTGAGATACGTTCGTCGGGCGTTCGGCGAGGGGAGCGAGGAGAGAGGTCGAGGATTATCGAAAATTCGAGCTCCGACATCTTCGCGGGAACTCGAGGTATAGAGTTTCCGTTGCCGAAGCTTTCCTCCCGTGGGGAGATAATTTTTCGGTACGGCTTCTCGAGGAATGTAGAAACTGATGAGCCGCGCGCGGCTGTATCGGCTCCGCCTCTCGTAAAACCCGCTGTATCCTCTTTCCTACAGGTGCAACGACCAAGGGGATGAAAGCGGGCCGGAGGAGCGAGCCGTGAAAGCCGCTGTGGAATGTGACTTTAAAAAAAAATAAAAAAATAATATATGAGTGCATGATCCCCGTTATGGGTTAAAAAATTTGGCTCTGGTCCAAAAGCGATGTTTTCACCGTTGGATCTACACCGGTGCCGAGATATAATTTTTACCCGCTTTCTCTCATGGCGCGTGGGGCCAGCCGAGCTAATCTCTTGATTTCCTATCTCCGTGTTCGACCCTCTTCAGCAAACGGAGCGACCTCGCACCGACCGCGTTATCCGCGTTCTCTTTCCAGGTGGTCGCCGCGCATCGTCGGAACCGAAAGCGTGGGAACACACACGCGGCAAGATTTTTGCAACGTTTCTCCGTGGCAAATAAATCAACTTTGCCTTCGTGGCTTTCCGGCTCGACGTCGCGGCGTCAACGCCGCGACGTCATCCCTCGCGGATTGCCCGACTCTCGTATCCAGCTGGTTCCGCGGAGCCTCGAGCGTGCCCCTCGTCGCATCACTTTGTTCAAACTTCTGCATCCCAACCGGGAATGAACTATTCAAATTTTGATTAAATCTCCATTGCTCTTGGTAAACCGGGCGCGTAGTTTTCACTACGAGCACCGTGTATTTTCTCGGATACACTACATTTGCATACATACTGTTCTACAGTACGCAAGTCGGCGGGTCGCGAGTAACCCGATTACGCGTTACGACCCGAGCGACTCGTCGCGGAAAAATATATGCGCCGCGTTCGATAGAACAGACGCGAAACGTACGAACGGGAAATAAGAATCGTCGCGTTCGAGCGGGTTTTGCTTTAATGAAGTAAATTTAAGAAAAGTAAAAAAAAAAAGTCATTTTATAGATGAAGTTAGGAACGTAGAAAAAAAGTTTTTGTTCGTATTTCAGGCGAAAGCTTCTCTTCTTCAGCTAAAGAGACAAGTATTTTTTTTCATGATTGGATCAAACAAATCTGTTCACTGATTGCGTGGAATTGTAGATGTAAAGAGCGATCCGGTCGGAGACGCGGAGTTGATTAACACGAGGGGGGAATAATTAGCGAAGATTGGAGACCACCTACTCGTGTTCATGGGCGGACGCGTGTTGTAAGGATTAAGGGAGAAAGTTGAGCAATCTATTAAACTGGAGAGACTACGTTAGAACAGGGAGGACAGAGAGGAAGCAGGTTATACGGGGATGCGGCTGCACCCTTAAAAGGTAATTCCAACTTCCGCCGTGCGAGCGAGTACGTGACGTCGCATACAGGGCGCTACAGTATCAGTTTTCGTTTCAAAAAAAAAGAAAAAAATCTTTAAAAAAATGTAATTTTACACGCTTCCAGAGTTTCCAGAAAAAGGGAACTCCGATTGAACGAGTCAATTAGGATCGAGCCTAATTCGGATTAATTATCAAACAAATAATAACAATTATTTGGATATTGGAAAATTTAAGACGAAAAATAAGACGTTTAAGTAGAACATCGAAAAGGGAGCTGACAAAGTGCCAGATGTGCTTCGAAAAAAATTCAATTTTTTTTTCACCGTAAGAATATTATGCTTCCGCTTAGAGGTGGAAGTATAGCGCTCGACGATGAAGCGACACAAAATTTTGCGCCATGATTCGGATAATGGAAATTCGGATAAACAAGTCGCTGTTCCGATAACGGAGGTCCGAATAATCGAGGTTCTAAGTTAATAACATTATCCAAATTTATTACACTCATGTCAATCTCTTTGGGGGTTTGAAAAATAAGACACTTTGTGAAAAAAAATACCTTCCGAAACGCACAAACATCTTTTTACCGTGCAGACGCGGAAGCCGAAGCGTGAATTTCATCTTAATGAAAATTGCATGTTAAATTAATTGTTTAATTTCCTCTCGAAGATATTCTCGTCTCGATGCTGTTTTACATAGAGCCCTGGAGTTCTGCGTGGCGCTGTACGTTTCTCCACGTGCAGAACCGCACCCCTTTCGGGCTGCGGCGGGACGCTCCAGGGAGGGTGGGACGAGGAAGAGAAGAAGGGGGAACGCCGGAAAGGGACAGCGTTTGCGGTGATAAATTGGCTTCATGGTCCGCTCGGAGGAGCTGGAACTCCGGGTACACGGGCGGGTGGTTCTCGCATAAGCTCGTGTAATGAATGACGATTTAAATTTTAATTAGGTCTCGGCATCGGGTCCTCGTCGGGGCACTGAAGTGCGGACCTTTGTCAAAGTAACGCACACGGTGCGTCGGTGTGCGTGCGGCGAAGCAAAGGAGGGCGGAGGAGGTAAGTAGGTACTGCTGGGTACCTGGCGTGACTCCGACGCAGAGGTTGGCCCCACACGCGTCAGCACGAAAACCTCTCATTGTCTTTCTTTATTTCTTCTCCTCTTTTCGCGTGACCTCGTAATAATTTTGTTGCTTCGGGGGTCGCGAGAAACCACCGAGCATGAAGCCGCACGTGAGAAGAGGGAGGGGGCTGAGACACTCGAAACTTCGGAAGCAACTGCCGGTTGTGCGCCTCCGTGTAATTAACTCGTGTGGCAACGCTATCGCGTGTGCCGCTGAGGCTATTGCGGAGCGCACATTAAATGGGGAAATAAACAAACAAGCGGGGGAAAAAGAGGAAAAAGCGTTGTGCGGGTCGGTGAGGAAAATGGATGGAGACAATGGGTCGGAGGAAGGCGTGGAACTCGGTCGATATCGCAGGGAAGATCGGGAGATAATGGTGAAGACGATAACGGCGTCTGCCGTAGAGACGAGGGGGCTAAATGGGTACGTTGCAAAATTGGGGCAGATGGGGCGAAATGTGGTGTCGCAAAAAATTAATGGAATTTTTTTATTGTATTCGTGGTCTTGTTATTGATATGTCAATTCGTGACTCCGGATGCGTTCGGGTGGGATTTGTTTGTTGGCTTGGCCGTTTTAACCCGTTCTTACCTATATAGAAGGGCAGCTCATGGTATAATCCAAGGGAGGGCCGTATCTGCGCGTACGGTGACACAAGGTAGACTATAACCTCCGGTGGATGGCACGTATCTCGCGAGCGACTCCTTGTTTAAGAGCCCGTATCGTTATATATTTCCAAGAGTAATTAAGCGCGCGTATCGTTCGACGGAAATTAATAGGCGTGGCAACGTCGTCGTCGGGTTTTGTGTCGAGAACGAGAGATCGAGTAACACGATATCGATGGAGAATAACAAAAAAAATTGATGTAGATAAAGAGATAGACGATAAGGGGTGCGCCACCCTCGAGGTCGATACTTCGATCAATCGCCGTCCGCACATAACTCATCGTCGACGACAGCCTGTCATTTTGTCGTTAAAAAAATTAATAGATGTTCGGCGCAACAATTAATTATTTTATTGATCATTCTTATAGTTGGGTGAAAAAATTGTTTGGTTGTTTATTTGGAATTTTGTTTGGAATAAAACGCGACCGAGAAGGTACAAAAAAAACGTACTCTTTAACATTGTGCGTGAAAACGTTTTAAGGAGTTTTTGAATCAAGCGGAATCCTTCTTTCACAACCTGTTGCCTGTTGCTCCCACCCTTCATCGCCCTGATTATTCCAAATCCCAACAGGATCGCGACCCTTTCTGAGGACACCTTTGACTCGAAAGTCCCGCTAAAGATGATTTGGAATCACAGCTGGGCAGTACTTGAAGTATTGGTACTTGTTTCATATTTCAAGTACGTCCTTGAAGTACTGAAGTACGGTTTTAAAGGTTTTAAATAACAAATATAAACACTTTTTGAGTATAGGGGAAAAGTGGTGAATATGGTCCACCCCGATTAACACGTAAATCAATGATATATGGACCGGGCCATATTCCCCACTTTTACCCTACTCTCGCTTTATGGAAGCTAGAAGAATAGCATGACATACTTGACAAGTAGCAGTGCCTGATACTTCAAGTAGTTGTGACACTTCATACTTTGTACTTGAAGTATTTGTTGGTACATTGCCCAGTTCTGTTTCAAATAAAAAATATAGCTGGTCTTCTAGGGTCAACAGATGAAGAAGCTCATACGGAAGGTTGACGGTAGATCGAGAACGATACTATAAAAAATAAACAACACCAACGATACGTACAGTACATCTGTAAGCTCACATAGCTAACCCACTTACGCACATACCAGCACGTTTATGGCTGCAATATCGGTGTCGCGAAACGACTGCAGTCGTACATGGGAATACGCGGGGGGCTGCTGATAAACGAGGTACCTTTATCAGAGTTCCCTGCTGACAAAGGCGCGCCGGTCCGGCAGCTCTCGTTGATGGTTCGGCCGCCGGGTCGTTCTGCAACTGCAGCAATGGCATCCATTTCCTCGGCACAGACGGAATCAGTATAGCGGTGAGCTTCGCCGGAGAGAGTAACAGCACTGAATCCAATAAACCGACGTACCTTCAGTTCTCTCTCCGTCGTTCTATCCGGCTAACGGAACATCGGGCTTTCACGAAACTATTGCCATCCGTTCTTTCCGCTTCGGTTTCCTTCCTCTCCTGTCCGAACTCCCCGTCTGTTTCTCCACCTGCATGATCTCGACATATCCACCTTTTCCCGTCTACTTCGTGCAGAAAGTGCACCAAGCTTTATCATTCAACCCCCTCCTGTGTCGTTCCTCTCAATGTTGGAGACTTTGTACCTTGCTTTCTCGCATTTTGTCGCTTCCGGTTCCACTCTTTCATTATAGTTGTTGGGCTCTCACCGGTCTCCTCTTTCGCTATCATTGCCACACGGTTCCACTTCGGAGATTTGTTATAGCAGCGAGACAGAGCAAATGGATCGTGTTTTCTTTTTCCTCTCGTTTTTTGCTCAAAAGTGCCCAAGTACGAGAAATCCGTGGCAACGGGGTTCGAAAGCGGTTCTTCTATGACTGTACTTTCATAAGAAGTTGTTCCTTTTTCATAAAATGGAACGATTTACGAATGTACGAGGTAGAAAAATGCTCAGTTGATCGATGCCCCGATCGCCGATCAATTTATCAATCCGTCAACCGAAAGTCTTCTCCTCCACATGCATCGATTCTACGTCGACGTTGGAAGTCAAAGTGGCACGATGTAACTAAAAACGTTGACGTCTTGTTATTTTATCGCGAAAACGAAAAAATCTCGGTACTTCATCGAAGCGTAGTAGGGTAGAGTGGGGCAAAATAGTGCAACGGGGCAAAACGGGGTTTTTGGGCAAAACGTCATTTTCCAATAATTTCTGGATGCCCGAATCCGCCCTATCGGATACATCAGGCTTTTCTGCCCAGTTTTGCCACCTTGACCGATCCAAAAATCATTGGAAAATTTAGTTTTGCCCAGAAACCCCGTTTTGCCCCGTAGTCCCATTTTGCCCCGCTCTCCCCTACATAGCGATAGAGTCGGGAGAATAAGGTCGAAGAGCTACAACGTCGATTCCATGGGAAAATAGAAGTTTTCGTGACGTTTGCGTTTGATAAAACAGGAAAATGCAAAGGGCCGAGAGGTCGAACGGGGGAAGCCGAGTAGATAGAAGTGCGACCGAATTGCCTTATCACCTCGGAGCGACTTTCCCTATGCTGCAGAATCTCCCCCGTCCCCCTTGCAACTCCACGTTTTTGTGCCTGCCTTCCGTCGGGCCCGCGCTCCGTGCAGCCCCGAGGAATAATCCCCGGGATCAGAGGTTGCCAACCTCCGATTTATCCCGGTCGCGTGCAACCACCTGCTGATACACACAATTTTTACCCGCTTCGTCTTTGTACAGAGCAAACGATCCGACGCGGTTCACCTCCAAAGCTTTATACTCCCGAGGCAAACTCTTTCACGTTGAGAATCATTATTCACGATCTAAAATTCTCCGGCAAAGAGAGAATAAACCCCGCGCTCAGTGAGCGAAACTACCGATAGCCGGAGGGGCTTGTTGAACCCGTGGAAAATTGGCCCGCAGATTGTCCGGGAGAGTCACCGAATGTTAAACTCGCACAAGCTCCTCCTCGGGGCAAAAACTCCCGCCCGGTAAAACTTTATCGAAACTTTTTATTTCCTTCCGTGCCACTGCGGAATTATGTACGTGACGGTGAAGCTCCTGGCATTATTTTTATTCAAATAGCGTGGAGCACCGAGCGAATTATTGTGCACGACTCTCCGAGAACCACAGAGTAGTATAATAGGAGGATAATTATCGGGGTCAGGGGGGGAGGGGGGTGAGTAAGAAAAACTTATATCAGCAAAAATTACGAGATATTCTAATATCTGCGACAGCGAAAATCCCCCTAGGGGATCCAGAATCGTCAGGTCCTGGGCGCCCGAGGGAAACGCCCTGGATTCTCGTAAATTGGAACGAACAAACGAACAACTTTCCAAAATATAGATGGGATTCTACGACGCGTACGGTTAAATCGGAATAGTACTTTTGCCCGCGTTGATGTATTCCGGCTCGGAGCAAGCGGCGAAGCAAAATCTTCCCGCACCAACGTTTGCCTCCGCGTCGATTCGCTCTCGCGTCGACGATTTCCCGCGAATGGAAATATCAGGGAGACGTGTGGGCGAAGGTTGGGAAGGCTCTTCTCTCCCGTCGACGCGTCTCTCTGGAGCATTCTCCTTAGCGATCGGCGAGTCGAGCTTTCTATCTGCAGTGTTCTCCGCGTGCAACTGCGGGGCGGGGTGGAACAAGCTCTTCCGACGAGCACGAGTCGAGGAGAACGAGGCCTCGGGCTTCGCCGATGAGGAGGGTGTGGAGGCGAGAGCGGTTCGTTCGAGCGCGTTATCTTGACCGGGTTCTGAGGTTTTCCGGGCGCAGACTCCGTGACAGGGAGAACTTTGTGTTCCCGAGGTTTTCCGCGCTCGGGCTCCGTGACAGGGAGAACTTTGTGTTCCCGACGGGCTTCGAGCGCACGGGACGACACGAGACTTCGTATGCAAGCAGGAAATTAATTCTGTCGCGGACATTATCGATAACGCGTGCGCCTCGCGAGGTGTGGGCGGTCCGCTTTGAGTGGCGCGAACACGCAGGAGAACAAACGTGAGATTCAAGGATTGGAGCTCACGTTACACCGGAACGCCGTCACACTGGGCGGTTCTCTCGCCGGACGGGGATTTATGTTTCCACTGACGTCTGACTTATCAATGCAGCGGAGCAAGGGTAAACCTGTCCGGGAGGGTAAAATATAGGGCGAACTCGAAGAAACCCTATTAAAACGCTCGAAAGGAAGGCTCTATATGGGTTAATGCACATGTACTGGCAATGGCACGAAAACTATAACTCTCGCCGATCGAGTTAATGTCAATTTCAACTCCACTGTAGTGGTAGTAAATTTTTGCCGCGGTACTTCGTCCTCGCGGCGTAAAGGGTGGAACACGCCGGGGGGAATTCGCGCTCCCCTTACTGGTCTTATTAATGTTAATAGCGCGGTGGCTCCGGCCGCCCCCCTCCACTCGGAATTCCCCGTTTAACCGTCGCGAGAGCGACGATATATCTTGGAAAATTAGGAATTTCGACCCACGACGTTTCAAGCGCCGTTAGCCAAGATTTGCGAGAGAAGCGGCGCGGGACGCGGCCCCTACAAGCTGAATTGTAATGACGAAGAACGGTTGCGCGTACTTCGAGATACATTATAGCGGAGTGCAAACCTCCGAGGATAGTTTGCGGAAAGCTGATTGCGAGAATAGCTTGACGTTGGCGCTTTTTGTGTCTCGGCGCGTCACTCGCACCACCTCCGAAGCACAACATCGAGTTACTTTGCCGCCTCGCCTCCCTCCTCTTATCTCCCACCCCCCTCGAACTTGACTCAGCAAGTCTCGGAGAGTTTAACGGAATGTTTAATTCACGCCACGGCGAATTATTTCTCCACGGTTCGGTGAAAAGTTCACCGGCAGACACCGCTTTCGCGAGAAGATTTCCTCGGCGAGAAAGTGTTTGCAGCGCGTAATACGTGTACACTTCATTGATATAATTCGCCGGAATAAAATATCAACGCACTCGTGGGAACGGCGAGTCGAGGCAGTTACCTCGATATGGAAATGAGTTTTATTACTCACCGACCGACTAACGAACCTATCCTTTAATCATAAATTCTTTTCATTATATTCCGACGAAATTACTTTTCACCCTTCTCAGTCCACGCTCTCTCGCCCTCTCCCCGGCGACTTCCCGGGGATTATTTTCCATTAAAAAAAAAGCATTTAACGACTTCAAAGGAGTTTTTCCAGAGCGGGAGAGAAACCCGGTGTATATCCGCGGGTCTACTCGCCTAGGTGAGCATATGGTTTGGCTCCGAGTTCAAAGGAAGCGCGGAAACGTACATAGAAAAGTGAATTGCTCTAGCTGCGCACGGCGATGTCTGGTAGACTCTCGAGGGGCTGTAAATTCCATGTGTTGCCGGAAGGCGGCGGAGAAACGCGCAAAAGAAGACGGATGCGAAGAGAGGACGAAGAGAACTTTTCTCCCGACTACAACAGAGACTTCGAGCCGTGTGAAGAAGAACGGAGATGAGAGACAAAGTCTCGTGGACCAATGATGTTGCGCGCTCATGCACCCCGCCCCCCCCCACCCCCCGCCCCGGGGGGATGGAAGTAATTTCGGAGGAAAATTAGTTGGCGTCGACTTTCGGCACGAGGGCAAAGAAGCATTCTCGGAGGTGACTCGAGTTGTGGTCCCACTATGTGGAACGGCGCTCTCTTGCAGTTTCCTGGTCACAGAGAGACGAAGCCAACGGGGCTGCTGTTGCTGCTGCTGTACAGATATTCTCATTCGCGGGACCAGAGAAAAGCTCCGACGTGTAGGGTGGAGCGGGGTAAAATCGGGCAACGGGGCAAAACGGTGCAGTTGGGTAAAACTAAATTTTCCAAACATTTTTGGATGCCCGAATACGCCCCATCGATACATCAGGCTTTTCTGACCCGTTTTGACACCTTATCCGATCCAAAAATGTTTGGAAAATTTTGTTTTACCCAACTGCCCCGTTTTGCCCCGCTCTTCCCTACACTGATAAAAAAGTACAGTTGAATAAACTAAGATTCGGGCAGGGACGTTGAAACAAATATTTTGCTGGTCGAACAAAATATTTTTATGGCTCAAAAATATTTTTGTG
Organism: Ichneumoninae sp. B BG-2022a; assembly: GCA_030522725.1. Lineage (NCBI taxonomy): Eukaryota > Metazoa > Arthropoda > Insecta > Hymenoptera > Ichneumonidae > Ichneumoninae sp. B BG-2022a. Next base: position 14,762 of record JAPYZD010000981.1, on the reverse strand, counting down.
AAATCAACCAAAAAATTGTTGAACTAACCAATTTTTTTAGGTGTATCAACAAAATATTTAGTTGAACGTTCCTGCCCGAATTTTAGTTGATACAACCGTGTTTTTTAATCAGTGTATATCGGAGTTGTCCTGCACGGTGGAATATGTTCAAGTGTACGTACGGAAAGACTCGTGTATACAAGAGACGCCGTGACGTTCATTCCTCGCGAGATATAGAGGGTTGCCCAAAGCCGCCGCGAAATTTATTCGACGAAACGCAAATGCTCGACGGATTCTCTCACGTTCCGAAAGCCCGGTTTCTCGCCCGATCTGTCTTCGAACCTGTACATCAACCTTCGGCTCCGCGCGAATCCCTGATTAATTTCACCGTCGGTGAGTCTTGATTGCTCCCGAACGGGTTTCCAGATAGCGTGTTGCGTGCAGCACACCGGAGCTTTCCGGTGAAGGCTTTGAGAACTGTACGACGAAGTACAGAACCGATCTCTGGTTCTCACACGCGTGTGATTTTAACTCCCCGAGTTCGAAGACGAAACCGGTTAATGTGACCCTGTTTAGCATGTCAATCAATTACTAAAATATTCATCACTTTTAGCACGTAACTTCAAACGCTCCGTAGCCGGAGCTGTGCAGAGTCCCGTTAGAGGAAGCGATATTATGCGGTGTCATACGTTCGAAAGGGATTTTTTTTTCAATACATATTTGTTAATTTCTTTATGCATAGTTCTAGGGAAACTAAAATTTTCCATTAATGCGATTTTTTGTAAATGCAATTTTGTGTTTATTTTTTCTTCAAATATCCAAGATAGATTTAGTGTAATTTTGCTTTTCTTTAGAGCGGATACAACAAGTAATCATTTGCGTCAAAGCAATTAATATGCTCTTGTTTAGCATGTAAATCAATTATTAAAATATTCGCCACTTTTAGCCTATGACTTCAAACGTTCCATAGCCGAAGGTGCGCAGAGTCTCGTCACCGGAAGTGATATTACGCGATGTCAATCCTTAGAAATGGATTTTCTCCTCGATACATATTTGGTCATTTTAATGCATATTTCTAGAGAGACTCAAATCTTCCCTGAATGGGATTTTAAAAATGCAATTTTGAGCTGCTTTTTCTCTCTCCGATTCCTCAAATATCCAAGACGGGCTTAGTGTAATTTTGTTTTTCTTTAGAGCGGGTATATAAGTAATCTTTTGCGGTCGCATCAACTCGTCCCCGGACCCGAGGAATCTTCAGGCTAGTTCCCTCGGGGTCTCTCTATGGCATCAGCTTTATTCGATGCTGTATACTTTCCCAATATCAGCGTCTCGGCACTCCCCGTTCTCCTATCTCGCCGCCGCTGCTTCCAGTGGCGGTATATTTGTTAACCTTTCTGATGTTTATAGAGTGCCCGCGACAACCATATGGGACTCGACTCTCTTTCTACTGTATGGGAAATGAAAGTGCTCCCTCGCACGACGACGATCCGGGCGCGTGTGGGAGTGCGCGAAGCCACCGAAAAAGCTCGTGAGCCGGGGAGAATGTTTCGGAACGACGATAAATCCAAGGCTCCCCAAAGAGTTCACGTATCGGGAACAAATAAAAATAAATATATACATACTTATATACAAACTGTATACGTGTATCGTGGGGAGGGACAAAAAAGGATACCAAGGAGGTCCCCAGACGATTTTTTAAAATAATGACCCTCGCGGGTTTACCCGGTGAAAAATATCCTTGATCTCGTATCCCGCGGGCTCGTTTCTCGCAGGAAATGCTATAACGAAGTAAACGAAATAAGAAAGTGGAGAACGTTCGCCCCTTGAAACAAAAATTTCATGTACCGGATAGAGCTTCCCTCGTAAAAATGACCATGCAACCGTAATCCCCAAAAATTTTTCTCACAGAGATCATTTTTTGGTGTTTCAACCTATAATCCACATCTTCCGCAATGCAGCTACGAACCGGGATGGGTTTATTTTCTTTTGTTTGTAATTTTGTTTTATTATTTGTTCGAGTGCAGTACATCCTTCCGCCTCGGTGGCCCTTTTTGTTCCGCCCGAGAGGCGGGACGGTACGCGCCGTAAATGGAAGAAAGCAACGAAATAAAAATGCATCGAGCTTTTCCGCTCCGGGGGGTTGTTGTAGCTCGTAGATCGTGCTGTAGCTTACCCCCTCAAAACAAAAGAGGTACAGGAGCCACAACCTACCTCATTGTTCGGTGCGGAGCTCACAGTGGTGGTGGAAGCGGCAGCAGTCGGGTCGAGGAGTCTTCGGTTGGCGATGCTGCTACCGTTGTTCGCCACCGCTTCCGGTCGGCCCGCCTTCACCCCCGGCAATTTAGTTTTTCTTCTGTTTCCCGACTTTCCATGTCGTACCTTAACAGCTACCGGGGCATCGCTCTTGAAGCTCTCCGGCGGATAAACGCACGCGAGCATTTTCCCGTTGTCACGAGGATTTTTCGTCTTTGACGATCTCGACGACGACAACGACGACGATGACGAAGACGAGAATCTCGTCGTCGTCCCGGTGGCCGGGTCGGAGCGTTTTCTCACATTCGTGTGAACACCGACGATGCTATCGGAGTTGAGGGAGTAACCGTCCGCGGGTCCTCGGGACCCTGGCGCCTCGAGTCCCGTTGCTGCTGAAGATTTTTTCTCCCCCGACGAAAATCCACTTTGCTCCTCCTTCGCTTCGCCTATTGTTCCTCACTTATTTTTATCCCCGCGCGAATCTCGCGTTCCCGTCCGTCGTCGCGGATGTTTCTCTCACACGATCCTGTTGCCGCTTCCTTCCGCGGCGAGGGCCGACGCCCGGCGGACAGCGAACTTTTGCCTCGAGGCTTTTTTACGACTCATACACACACACGAAGGACCTGTTGATTTTTCCACCGTTCTCTATACGCGAAACACAACGCCGAGCTCTCAGAGTGTCACTTTATTAACTTAAACTTCGGCCCGTGAGAGGTTTCGTTCGGTCGGATGTTGCAATCTATTTTTTTCTATTCAATTCGAAAGATTCTGGAAGATATTAAAGAATTTTTCTTTTTTAGATTGTTGATTCATTCGACAGGCAGCCAAATTGAGCGATACGTTTGCTCGCACCGTAAAGCTCGAAATTTACAGAATCAATAAGAGCCCTGACCAATAAATTGGAGCGCTTTCTCCAATAAGCCCGATGCACTAATGCCTGCACCAGGGCCATTCCCGGTGATAATTACGACGGTACATTTAGCAGTTTGTAAACGCTGGAATCTATCAATAGTCGGGAACAAAGTGCAATGCCGCGGGGCTTCGGCAACCATCAGCTGATTACACGGGAAATGTTGGCTCCATCGAACGTTCGTAATGCAAACGACGCTGCACCGAGTTCGGCAATGAATAGTGCATACGCATACCTGCATTGAATCCTCGCGTAGATAGATTGTCGCGGTGTTTGCACATTCGCTCGCATCTCGAGTGATGGTGAAGCAAAAAAAAAAAAAATTATCATCGTTACGACGGTCGACGGTTCGTTAGGTTGTAATTCAGCATTTTCTTTTTCTCTTTCTCAACCGAGTGAAACGGTAACGAATCCCGAGATTTATTCGTTGCGGGGAGAAAGCGACAGAAATAATTTACAACACCTCGATGAAGAGCGGAGGAAAATCCGGCGTCTCAGCGCTGAGTTAGACACAGCGGCGAGTGTCGAGGAAATGAGGTGAAAAGAAGAAATATAAGACTCGGAGAGAGCGAACCGGGCGGGAGGGAAGCAAACGAATGTACGGGGACAAGAAAATGTGTGCACATTTGCCGGTTATACGGATAGCTTGCATATTATTCGGTCGTATCTCCGGAGCTACAGTGTGTTCGTGGGACACTAGAGAGAGTTGAAACAAACGGGATTCAATGGCGAAGCAGCGAACGAAGACACACACTGTCCGATGCCGCACCGCGACGCCGGGAGCTCTTTATGGAGCACGGGGGAAAATAATAAAACGAGCGTGTACAAGGGACGAGAATGGGCGCGCTCGCTCGGTGAATCGGGCTACCCGCGAGAAAGACTGGCTCTTGTTGTTGAAGTTTTTTTTTTCTTTTTTCTATTCGTTAATCCATTTTATGTTTTTCACGGGAAGGCCAGACTCGCGATACCCGCATGCGTACCGTCCGTCCGTTTGTTGCCGGTTGTACAATGGTTTGCCGAACCAACGAGTGCCCATTTCCGGTTGGCAAACTCTGGCGGAAACCTCTTCGATACTAGTTACGCGCTGCTAGCTGCACTTTTTCGAATTTCTAGTCCCACAACGGTGCCGAAGAGACCGTTGACTTTACACATTTTTGTAACATTTTTTAACAATGTAATGATACTTTCGAGCACGTCATTTTACTAATATACATATCGAGCAGGATTGTGATCAAAAAAATTCGACAAGATATTTACCGTGAAATGAAAAATAAAAATAAAGTCTCTGTGGCTTTTATTCGAAATTGTGTTTAGGGTCGCGCAGAGCCCACCTAGCCGTTAGCAGCCGATTCAACCTGTACATTGAAGGTTCAATAAAAAAAAGTTCTAACGATGCATGTACTCGTATATATACGCGTAGTTCAATTTAATTAAACGCTCGTTCGGTTTTTTTCGGAACATCGATTGTTTCGTACAGAAAATAAAGTTTCATCGGTGAGCGTCCACCCGATTATCGCACGTCAAATTCGTAGTCTGGGATGTTTTTTTTTTCGTTCCACCTCTCTCATCCTTCACCGCTATTATAATGAACGTTGATTATCCGCTGCGCGGATAATTCACGTACTCTCGTTATCGGGCGCGATTAAAACTTTCATTCGGCTATTGACAGCGCTCGGATGTCCGACATGGTCATTCGCATTTTTTATACCCTTTACCGCGTCGCATCTCAAGGCTCCCATTGTCCTTGATATTTCTTCTATTTTTCACCTTCACGGTCGTACGTGGATTGTATGTGGAAAAATCGGATCGATCAGAATTGACGGCTCGAAAATGCGGTGTTTCACCGCATTTTTGTTCAATGGAATGAAAATAAAATAAAGAAAATTGCGTCGAATTTCGAGATTCGGGGAAACAAGAGGTAAAAAAGGTGCGAGCGCGAAACGACTGACCAATGGACAGTGCAGTTCACTGCATCGGGCCTGGATGAACCGTGCAAACAGAAGAATGTACAATACGAGGGTTTTTTTTCGTCTGCGGTCAGGCGAAAGTAATTTGAAATCGGTGAAATATATATAGCGGAGCTGGTGTGGGTGAGCATACCACAAAAGCCCCCCTTCCCCCTCCCGCCCGTCCCTCAATCGACGACCCAAATGCAAAACGGACCGAGGACAGAGCGAGGCCGCGGGCCATCCGGGTTTCTGTTATCTCGATCTATTATAATACATATATACGTGTATCTATTCAACGCGTAGACATTGCATGAAAAAGTCTATCCACGTGCGGCACTCAAAACTGATTGAAAAAAAAACAACAAAAATTTGTTCGATGGTGCGCGATAGAATATTCAGAAAATCTTGTACTCCGAAAAAAATGTAGTAAATTGGTAAAATACTGTACATTGATAGAAAAAGTATGCTTTGAACAGAGTTGGGGCGCTTCGAGAATAAATTCGAGAAATGCGGGAGCAATGTGCAATAGTATATTGTGCTACAAGGGAGGGAAGTGAGCGATTTGAAGCTTGCAGCCCGAGCGAAGTGAGGGTGAAAATCGGAGGAGAGATAAAATTTATCCCTCTTTTGCTAGGGTAAATGCTTTTCTCAGTGGCCGTTTAAGAATTGTGTCCGAAACAACTTAAAACATTTATACAACCATGAGCATCTGGTAAGTGAGGTCGATTCCATCGGAAAGTTTAGTTGATTGGCTAAACAAACCCTCCGGATTTATAAGAATTTTTCTCAGATATATGGTAAATTTTTTTTTCATAATCTCAGACTTTCTGCCATAGGTGGCACTATGAGCGGAAATTTAATACAAGTGCATCGCGTTGGAAACCTGCCACTAATAGAAACACGGCCACGAATAGAAGCATTTATCTTATCTAGTTTCATCGCTTCAATCGTAAATGGCTATGAGAATGGTCTTCGAAAAGTCTATCGAACAAATGCACCGCCGGTCAGCAGGAGGAGTAGAGGAGAGTTCCTGTTCTAACGGTGTCCTCATCGTGTCGTTCGTGAGGTCTCTTCCGTCAGCGAGTCCCGCAGCAGAATGGAAAGAGCGCCCGATGCACCGTAGACGTCACCTATTCATTTTCTAGCTCCGTTTTCAATACCCATTTATACAACGCGATTGCTCTTCCGCGATAGCCCGATCGGCCACCCGGAAAGATGGACGGTCGTTTTCATCCGTCTATGATGCAACAGCTCCGCGTCTCGCATCTCCCCCTCACCGCGACATCGAATCCCTCCGTGGCAATCGCAGAGGACTCTCGTGATTCGCTTTCAGCCTCGATAATTTTATCCCACGCTCTCCGGCAGCGCGCGTTTTACATCGGGACATCACCTGCGCCGTCCGTCCGTTACCTTCATTTGTGCCATTATGTCTGGCACGGGATACGGAGAGATCTGGAGAGAGTACATGGAGAGCGTAAAGCGATCGATGCCAACACGCGTCAATCAACCTCTTTACATGGATTGGCAGCTCCGATGGCTCTGCTGCTGGCGCTTCGGCTCCAAGGGAAAACGAAATCGGATGGTGTATGGAAAGGTCGCGCCGTGTAAGGGGAGTATCCGGCCGGCTTATAAATTATCACGGATGAGAGTCGCTTCGATTCACCGTCACGCAACTCTATCTGCTATTCCGATTCCATTCCCAACGGATCGGGACTGCAGCGAGCCGCGCTGCGAAAGTGTCCGTCGCCCGGTGAGCTCGAATCAACAGGAGAGAAACGTCCAGGGACGTGTTCCCCCCCCCCCTCCCCCCTCTGATAGATACAAAATGCATTCTCTCTTTCTGTCTGGATGCCCCTCGAGTGGCAGCAAACAGCCATCATTCTCAACCTTTGAGAACACGGTAGAGGCGGGTACGTGTTAAAATTCGATGATCACTGGTAGGCGATGCAGCAGCGAGGAAACATGCGACTGCTGTCGATAGTGTTTCAATGGTTAATGAGATTAAAGTGGAGCAGTCGATTTCATACGTGTCTTCGTGCGGCCTCGTTCGCGCGACGGCTTTCACGGATTTCCCCGGAGCGTACAGGTGCATCGAATACTCATGAAACAGAGATTTGGCATCCAGTTTACTCATGAATCGCACGTCCACGTATCGATAAATCGGGTCGTCGCGTGTGAAACGATTGTTGGAAATTCACGATCAATTTAGAACCCTTTTTTCCTTATGGGGATTTTTTTACTGGTAAAAAAATGCAACACGTTTATTGGTTTGAAATTGTTAGTTTGCACCGTAACCCTCGGAAATAGGTGTGGCCACCGAACGGGTCAAAGGGCGTGGACTGTTTCAGGTTCGGGCGAGGGAATGAAATTTGCCATTCAAAGATTCGCACTTGGAATTTAGAGAGAGACCCTTCTCACCCTCCGGAGGGAGAGCGAGAGGGGGCGAAGAGACTGCGGATGCCGAGACAGAGGTACGAAGGCTGACAAGGGTAAGAGGGAATAATGAGATGAGAAGGAATTCTCCGGAGGGTATGTGACGAGGCGTAAAGGGATCGGCTCTCGGTGGAACCTCATCCCCGGGACGAGCATAGAGACGGACGAGAGAGCTACCCGGAGTAACCTTCCAAAACCCATTTCCATCGTCTTCGTCGCGCGCTCCTGACGACGTCGTTTCCCGGTGTATCGCGTTACTCGAGCCGCTAATTCGGAAAATTAAATCTGTGTCTCCGGGAATATTCATGCTAGCGCTTTCGCGGGTTCAGAGATCATTCTGCAGGACAGCCAGTTTTTCTTTTCCTTCTCGCCTCTCGGAATGGCCATCTGCACCGGGAGAACTTTGGCGAAGTGCCTTTTATTAGATTTTCGTCTGAGGTACGAGTTCGTTAATTAGTTTGATCTTTCGTTTTTTTTTATCTCTCCGCATTCGTCCCGCGAAAGGTAATGTTACACAACTTGGAATATTGAACGCCCCTTGGGTCCAAAGTGTATATTCACGGGCGGTACCGCGTTGACACGCGCACTCGCTCGTGTGTTTGCGTAATTCATTGGTTGGCTGGATTCATTAGGAGAACGTTGACCGCAGGTGGTTCTCTCGCGGCCCGTCACGTTAAGGGATGTGTGCGCGTATAATCAGAGAGTAGAAAAATCAACAACGGTGGACTCAGTCGTCGCTCGACCTACAACCCCGGTGCATTTCTCCGTGTATTAAGTACGATTAAAGTCGGCGCTGTGTAACTCCCAAAATATGTATCTCTGTACTATATCCGCAAAACACCGTACCGCTTAAACGACTCGACCGATCGTTGTGAAATTTTAATAACACGCTCGATGAGTTTGCAACTTGAAGCGCGATTACCTTTTTTGCAATATTCATCGCGGATATTTTTGAGAGAAAATCAATCAGTGACGTACCACTTTTTAAAAATCAAGATTGGTCAAAAATATGAAAAACATTAAAGAACATTTCTGCCGCATGGGGTAAAAGTGGGGAATATGATTAACGTGTTAATCGAGGTGGGCCATATTCACCACTTTTCCCCTAGAGTTTGTTAGCCTCACCGGTGTTGGCAAATCGAATTTAATCGTTCTTTTTTATCGAGCCCTTTTTTAGACACGGAACAGATTATTATAAAAATTTTAATTGCAACGAAACTTTTAACGATAGAAACTTTTTTTGCGTTTGTCCACAAACGTGTCAGAGTTGCGCTACCGGGCGGAGAGACGCGTCGTCGACGCGGGGTTATTCTGGGGTTCTCTATCGTCGTCTGGTTGTTCTGCGAATTAGCTCTACGGCCATGTAACGGCGCCGTCGGTGAGGCGGAAGGGTACAACAGGCGACGAGGTTGGCACGTCGTGATAATGTAATGTAACCATCGCCCCGAGGTTTATGGCATTCGCTTTTCTTCGCGCAGTCAGCGACGCGAGGGAGAACGCTCGGGCGTGTCTGGCGCTCGGTTTTACTACGGTTCAGCATAACACGAGAGAAACCCGTGCTGCGTCGGGGCTGGTATTGCATGAATGCTGATGCGACACTCCAATGACGACATCCCGGCAACGGCACGGTAGCGACAGACACTCCTCGAGCTCTGGGACTAGGCAACGTTGACGCCGCCGTAACTGCACGGCGAGAGCGAATAACTGCGACTCTGCGTAGGTTCCCGAGGTCGTCGAGGCTGGACTGTGGAAACTCGTCTCTCTTTTCCCCTCCAGGACTCAAACGAACCACAGAATGCTATCCCGGAGTCCCAGGTGTGTGTTAAGAGAAATAGAAATCAAATGTACACGCGAAGGGTGGACGACGATAAAACAGAGACTAGCGAAAAGTGAAATCTCGCGGATGTCGTTTGTAACTACCTGGGAACAACGGACGAGCGCGAAACGAGATAAAGATTGAAAGGCGAGAAAGACTCGTCCGGAGGTGGGAGGGAGATTCGATAAATGAAATTGCGCGAGGAGCGATGGAGAGCCGTGTACGGAGAAAGGTCGCCGATGGATCGAGGGGATCCTCTCGGCGATACATCGCACTATCAATTTATCTCGCGCCTCATCTGCCTCGGTAAATGGAATTGCGAGCGGCGTAAAAATGCAAATTTGTTACACGGAGATCGTCGCTATATAACCGCTGGAGACACGGAGTCTGAATGATCCGATGCACCCAGAAAAATAATTTATTTGACGGCCACCGTTTATTTGATTCAAGTCAAATATTTATTTGATTTCAATACATATTTATTTGATTTACATAAATATTTATTTCATTTAAGTAACGATTTACTTAATTTAAATAAATATTTTACTTAAACCAAAAAAATGGTGGCCGCCAAATAAATTATTTTTCTGGGTGTGTACGTGTCACGCTTTATCGAATTAATTGTATCAAAATTTAGAAAAATCTTTTGAAGTCTTTGTGTTGAAAACATGTTAAACGATGCGACCATGAATCATCGCGTCCGAAGAGAGTCTAATTTTGGGTTGTCATGGGCGGGGGGGGGGGGGGGGGGGGGGGGGGGGGGGGGGGGGGGGGGGGGGGGGGGGGGGGGGGTTTGCTCCGCAGGAGGCCGCGAATTTAGCGTGGGTTTATCGACGATCGAGGATTTGGAGATGCTGAGATTAGCGACGATCGCTCTTTCGCCACTAATTGCCAGATCTTCGCGGCCGGGCCCCGAGCTTTGTTGGAGGAATTAGCGATTATCCTATTGAAAGCGGAGGGACAGGAGAGAAGTTAAACCGTTCGAACGAAGGATCAATGGGATGTTGACCTGATTCATCCCCCAAAGCCTCGTCGCTGAAAGAGTTACACTTTTCGACACGTTGTTACTCAGATCTATAAATTCTCATCGTCAATGTTTTTTATTCTATGCGTAAGGCCAAGATGGTGAATATGGACCACCCCAATTAACATGTAAATCAATGACCCATAAACCGGGCCACAATCACCACTTTTACCGTAGTTAAATTTCCATGAGAGCGGGGTAAAATGGTACTTACTAAAATTGTTTGAAAATTGCGGTTTTTTTTTTTTAAATATTTTGCTCGACCTACTAAATATTTACTTTTTTTATCAGTGCTATAGTACCGAAAGTAATTACCAAATTTTAAAATATTCTACCTAAACTAATATTTGTTTGAAACGACAGGGACAATCGAAGCCGAATGTTTAGTCCAACTGTGTCGGGAAATATTCGACGGTTTCCATTCGTACCCAGTTGACAGATGGTTCAGGACAGTTTGATCGTTAATTAGACTTTGAGAGTACAAACGGTGGCCGGTGACAAGGGTATATCGTCGGAGCCGCGTCGTAACTTTTGCCGAGAGAGGGTTACCGACAGGCGCAAATTGCTTGCCCGGGATGAGTTTCAAACGCGTTAACACTCGGCAGCGTGCGCCAACGCATGGGCGAAGTTCACTCAGCCCTCTCGAGGTTGGCTTGATGGTTCTCGGAAACGGAAGTCATCGACGATTTATGGAAATTGGGTAACGCCGTACGACAAAGCTGATGCTGATAGTACAGTGGCGACCACGATGGATGCTATACGGAATCCGAGAAGCGTGGCGATTGCCGGTAGGGCAATATCACGGCAACAGTTATGCCGAAATATGCTTGTCGGACAGCGAAGCGGGCAGCGCATCTGTCAGACAGTGAGGACCCAATTTCGTATGCGAAGAGCGAATTGTCTCGCCTCGATGTCTACACTGAATTTGGCCGGTGAACGCACGCGTTGCCGCACTGATGAGGCGAGCTGCATTCCTCACGGATTTCCATTTATTCACGCTTTTGTAGCAAATACCGGGACAAAACGGTCTGGCTGCGAAAAACAACATTCGGATGAGTCCAGAATTACGGATTGAATGTGTACTTAAAAAAAAAAAGTAAAAAAAATCTATTCCGATGAAAAGTTTACATTTTACTTCGACCCGATTGAGAAGGTCGAAGGAACGAATTTTTCTGGAAGTTTTTGCAATGGCCCTTTCGGCCCCGTGTCCCAACTTTCCGCCGGACCATCCTATCGGAGCACGTAAACGACGAATTCCCCGAATGGGAATTGTGTGGAAGAGTTTTAGGCTACTCCGGCTGAATGGAGATGTAGTTTGTTTTTTCGGAGTTCTTTGAAAGTTAGCATGGGATGGTCGCCGGTCAATCCGACGTGTAACACGAAATCGAATCGGGTGTAGTCCGGTTAAATTATTGGGTGGAGGGATACCCAGTATGGATGAGCAGACAAGCGAAATCGGTGGGAGGAGAAGAAGATGAAGAATTCGAAGAAAACGAATCAGTCGCAGTCCGGTAAAAACTTTCCTGCGTAACTCCCAAACACTTAGATTTATTTATCGGAAACTGATACTCCGTCCCGACTACATTTTGTCACGTATTTTTGTCATGTCCTCCCAGTGATCGGTAAAGACCCTTTGAATCACGGTGTATCACAGATAATACCTCTTTCAATTTAGAAAAATGCATTAATAACCAACCGATGTATTTGAGACTTGATACTCGTAAAAAAAATGTATGCTTCAAAGGGTCAAAGGAATATAAACACTAAAAATAAATTGTAAATTTAATGTACTGGAACTTGAAATTTGCTAACATTACTCATATTAATTAAACATTCACGTACTTTGCTTGTAAAGCAAAAATACCAGATATTAAAATTACAAATCTTTTGCTGCAAAATTTACAAAAATATTCATGAAAAATACAAATTTTATTGTAAAATTGCAACGCACATGTTTTTGAAATTTCAGAAATGGTTTACGTAAAAAAGTTTCCAATACTGTTCATTAATTTTCTGACAACATTTTTTTACAGTGAAATTATAAGGCCATTTCTATCGATTATTACGAACGGAATTTTTTTTTTCACTTTCAATTACTCTCTACAAACACACCAAACTCTCTACAAACGAAACGAGATCAAATATGATCAACCTTTCGGCAACGTTACCCCGGAAATGAATTGTCTGTAGAAAGCGTGCTCGAGTGACGGTGACGAAGTAATCGATAGTTACACTCTTATACTTTCTTTTCGGCGGGGGGGGGGGGGGGGGGGGGGGGGGGGGGGGGGGAGGTCCCCGCTGCTCAAGCTACCGAGCATATTCGCTAAAACCGAGCGAGACATCGGGTGCGGGCGCCTACCAATTATCGCTTAATTAAAAATTTCATCGCTCCCCGGGGAATCCCCGACCTCGGGACCTTCCGTAATCGGATATCCTGCAACTGCGGTTCCTTCCTTCCTTCCTTCCTTGCATGACTGGTTCACTCGTTCCTTACTTTTTTTTCTTTCATCAATTTTTTTTATGCACACAGCACAACTCTCCCTTCTTTATTCTCTTTTTACTTCATCTCCCATTATTTTCATCGGTTTATTTTTCTCTTCGTCTCAATTTCTCGCATACTTCGCGGCACGCGAAACTACGTCCGAAGGTATAACCGGCTCCTTCCATCGCGGTTGAAAATTAAAACTTTTTTTTATTCTTTATCTTATGTCCAGGGTAAACGATACAGTAATTGGCCCGTTTAAGCTTTGAAATTACAATTTTTCTCTTACGTGCAGTAATTGGCTCTCTCTTTAAAGTTTCGAGCTCATATATATTTTCTTCTCCCGCGAGATATATGAGTTAGCTCTCTCGGGGGGCGCAAGGAAATACCGACGGGCATTAACCTACATATACCTCGGTAATAAAATATCGTATGCCCTTTCGGTACTTGGGGTATGAACTATAAAGTTCACTTTCTCAAACTACACCAGCGGTATTGAAAGAATTAAAATAATTTTTTAATCGAATACGTTCCATCCATTGAGAGTTGGACCAACGCATGAGCGGGGCAAGACGGTTCCTCCATTTCCGGCCGGGAATTTTTATATCAATGCTCTACGGACATTTTGGTAAAAAAAAAATGGACCTTTTTGCCCCAGGGATCCATGCTTCCCTATTCACCCTTATTCGACCTAGCCCCCGGATATGCATACGTATCCGTATGCACTCCACGCACGTATGGAGTGCATACGTGTCCGTATGCACTCCACGCCCGTATGGAGTGCATACGTGTCCGTATGCACTCCATACAGATACGTGGAGGGAGGGGGGAGGACATATACATTGGAATATAAAATCAACAGGTTTATATCGCGCTTAAACCAGGTTTACGTTCGCGAACGCGACTTATAAAGCCGTATAAGCCTATAAATCTCGATACCGGCTTGCTGGCGCGCGGCCGACCGTTTTCGAAGCGTTAATCTTTGCCAGCGTTTTTACTGCCCCGGCTAAATCGAAAGGTTAACCTTTACATTTTTGTTTTCTATCCAAACGATTTTCCGTGGGCTCGTCAATTTTCAGTCCGTTATAGCTTTATTCCAGTTATGACGAGCGGCTTATAACAATGTCCATTGAGCGAACCGAGGGGGTGGGAGAGAATCGGATTGAAATGGTCGAAGCTCGAAAACCGCGGATCCCGAGCATTGCACGGATTCGTAACCGAAAATCGAGTTCTCTATGGCCGCACTATCCAAACTAGCGAGCGACTCTCATCGATTAAACACGCGCGATTGATAATACGCTCTTAACCTCCCCGGGTCCTCCAGAACTAACGCCGGTGAAAACCCCGCAAGCCTCTCGTACCATCGCGAACTCAACATTTCTGGCTTTACCCGGCCCGCGAATCACCCCGCTTATAATCAGACTAAAAGCTTGCGAATGCCTCGCAGTAGATTTTCATTGAAACGGACCGATGACCCGAATCGATGTTGAATTCGGCGCCACGACAAGCTCTACTTTAAAGTCCCTGTGTGGTCTTCTCACCAGAACGGAGTGGTCAGTTCTGATATAGTTTCGTGCTGAACAAATCTGACAATTTCTCGAAGTAATTGAATGCCTGGGCTAATTTCTTTTATAGTGATAATCGCATTAAAGATTATTTTTTAGGGTTTTTAGACCAATTGCAACATTTTAGATCCGAAAAAAGATTCGCCCGAGTGCCATCAAGAATTGTTATTATAAAAATACGAAACGTCTAAAATGGGAAAAAAGTAACTCTTTAAAATCGCACCGTATACGTGGTCTTCTCTGCAGAACCGAGAAATTAGTTCCGATATAGTTTCGTGCTGGACAAATTTGACAATTTCTCGAATCATTAAAATGCATGGGCTAATTTCTTTTATAATAATAATCGTATTA
>JAPYZD010000980.1:0-25468 GCA_030522725.1 Ichneumoninae sp. B BG-2022a | reverse complement strand
AAAAAAAAAAAAAAAAAAAAAAAAAACGATAACTGATACGAATGCCCCGCAGCCCTGACACAATGGCGCTCTCTGGCCGCAGCGTGTGCGTGTATCGACGTTTTTTCTTGCCTCGCTCCGGGGAGCGAGACAGAGAGAGCGAGCCCGACCGTTACGAGGAGAGTCGGCGAGAAGGTATCTCGGTATCCGAGATCCGTCACCCAACAGCCGACACACACACACCCGTACGTGTACGTGTATACGATAAACCGTACCGCGCCTGGCTTCGTGATTCACGACGAGCTGCAGCGGCGAGGCAGCAGCCTCGAGGAAACTCGATCGAAGAGCGTTTCTATGTGATCATATCGTATCCGAATCTCGTTACCTTCGTTCCTTCCACGTCGCAGTGCCTGATCACGATTGCGGCGTTGGGCGATGGGTGGAAGCGCCGCTGCTCTATATAGTATTCGTGAATTCCTACTGGCCTACATTTCGCTTCCTCACCCTCCGCGCCCCGTGCGAGCAACTACGTGCCATCCGATCTTTTCCCTGGAAACCTAAATTTCAACGAATATATTCAAGGTCCTTTTCCTCCCCCCCCCCCCTCCTACCCCCTCCCACCCCGGCAACTCCCCTCGTTGCTAATAGTTGTTGATACTCTTTGTATATACCGTCATGTTTCACAGAATGTTACGTTTTATAGGGCGCGAGGAGAGAGGACTTTTATATCGCGTGCAAGACATCCCCGGCACGAAGCTACAATTATCGTGATTGTGTGTCGAAGAAACGCAAATTCGTACGGAGTAACGATCTGTGCGGCCCGGGATCCGAGAGTCGTTTCGTTTCCCATCCGTCGTGAGGAGAGGAGGACAAAAAAAAGAAGAAGGAAAAGCCTTTCTTCCATCCAGTAAACTCCCCGTCGTCTCGGCGACGTTCTTTCCGTCTCGTGGATCTCGTAGTAGAGCAGCAGCGGCAGCAGCAGCCGCGTTGCGGCACTCGCCAATCAGCCATTGTGCTATATACCTCGCTATTGATTTTCGCAGCCGGTGCCTCTCCGTGCACATACACACAGAGGCGGCAGGAGGCAGCCCTGTTTCTGCCGGAGCTCTCTGTCTCTCCCTCTCTCTCTGTCTCTATCTCGTTCCATCTTTCCTTCTCCGAACCCCTTCGATCTCCATCGTTCGTCTCGCTTTCCGTCCCTGGCTTTAACACCCCGTTGGCCTCTCGCTCGAGACTCTTTACATTTTTCCTCCCATCGCGACAAAGGGAGGGGTGTCTGAACATTCGCGCGGAAACTTCGCAGTCCTGTCTGTCTCGTCCCTCGCTCGGGTTAATAAATTTTCGCTATTCCAAGCCTCGAAGAGTTCTCCTCGCTCGCCGTGCGGTTTATCGTCGAGGGCGCTGCCGGAGTCTCTCGAACGAGGAGGAACGAGCCGGGGCGAGTGGCGAATGGCTCGCTTTTTTTCATTTTTTTATTGTACGCGCGTGAGAGAAACACACACGGGCGCGCGCGGGTCTTATTCCTCGCATCTGTCGTCCTCGCGTTGCCGCGCTCGACCGACCGACACGTCTCCCTTACGCCCGAGCACGCACTTTCTCTCTCTATCTGTCTTTTCTCTCTGCCTCACTTCCCCCCACCATTCAACGTCCGGCCGACGATAAGACTCACCTTCCGGTGCAACGAGGACGCGACTCTTTGCCAAGCTGCAAAAAATTAATTAAATAACTTCTCCACTGTACAATCCGCGAATTTTTGCCGGGGCTGTACTGAAAAATCTATGACGAGTAATTTTTCTTTTTTTTTTTTTTATTATTCTTTCTTTCTCCCCTTCCGCACGAGATCGTGTTACGCTCAAATTTGCACCGAGTATCGCGGCAGAAAAACACGCTCCTGGGAGGTTTTCGCTCGCACGCTGCACACACAATTTGCATGCTTTCATTAAATCGACTTCAGACGAGGCTGCTTTATATATTTTTTCTTCTCGGCTCCGAGAAACACGAAACATGTCTCTGCCGACCCAATTAGAGACTCGTGCCGTAAGGCGCAGAACAAACAAGTTAATTTTTGTTCCATTCGTGTTCTTATTTTTTCCTTGTTCCTCTTCGCTCCTCGGTACGATCGGCGCGGGAACGGCGCGTATTGCGCGTCTCTCGAACAATATAACTCAACGTTGCGGCTGTGCGCGTAACGAGATTAGGAGAATTGGAGCAAAGGATTTATAGATCCAATAAAGCGAACGAAAGCTCGGGACGACGTTTCTTCCTCGTCCTCGTCTCCGCTCCGTTCACCCATTAAAATGTTCGAGTTTTCTCATTCCGGTGGGCGAGAAGTATTTCTCCAGACCGCCGACTGATATCGGTCCGGCGAAACTGGGATAACCGGAGTTTCTAATAAATCTAGCTCCCCCCTTCCCCCTCGCTCGCCGATCGAAGTTCCGCAAGGATAGACACATCAACGTTTCGGCCCGTAAAATGGCTCGCGCTTCTCCTACACTATTCGTCCGCAGGGTCGATAGTTCATTATCGCTGAAAACTTTTGGCGCATACCGCATAAACTGTTGTTCCAAGGGAAAAAAAAGAAGAAAAAACTGCCACGTTTCGTACACACGTAGAGACACGGTCGAAACTCGTCCGGCACGCGCGTACCCGCGCTATATAGATCTATATAAAGAAGCATCAAAGTACCCTCGACAAGCATCAAACTCTTATGCCCGATTCCTGCAGTCAGCTATATTTCCACTCGGGCCGAGTGACTGTTACGCTCATTTCCTCATGTGCAAATTTTTAATGAGTGGGCGTGGCTAGCCGTGAATGTGTTTGGAGAGCACAGCCGGCCGAACACCAATGGCAGAAAACCGTTTACACACAGGGAGGCCTGGCACTTCCCTCGTCAGTTCCACTGTCAAAAGCTTTTCTGAATAAGCCACCTACCTCCCACACTACGTCGTATTAATATGCGCGATGCACTCTTAGCCTGGCTCGCTTACCCCCTTGTATTTTTTATTATTCTTTTCTAGGTACCTACGACATTGTACTCCACATTTATGGGCTGAGTCATAGAGGCATGAAAAAAAAAAGAAAAAAAGACGACTTATCGCTCGACAATAACGAAAGAGTCGTACTTCTTGATCGTCCGATACGATACATCGTGTCTCGGGAGATTACGATAAGACAATTAAATAGCACACGAAGTACACCGTAATCGCGAGATACAACGCACGAGAATACGAGATAACGTCGGATTACACGGAATCGTTAACGATTTTTTTTCCTCTTTTTTCTTATCGGCGCACTCGTGCGAACTTTTGTGGCGCGAGCTCCGAAAGCGTCGCGCATGGGATCTCGACGTAATAGAGAAAAAAATTCTAATGTTGATTTCAAGGCTGACCAACCCACGGAAGAACAGATCGCCGAGTTCAGGGGATCGTTAATGATTTTTTTTTTTTTAACGGCGCACTCGTGCGAACTTTTGTGTTATTTTCATGTATTAAAGAGAAAAAAATTCTAATGTTTTTTTTTCAAGGCTGACCAACTCACAGAAGAACAGATCGCCGAGTTCAAGGAGGCGTTTTCGCTATTCGACAAAGACGGCGATGGCACCATCACCACTAAAGAATTGGGCACAGTCATGCGCTCCCTTGGACAGAATCCCACAGAGGCTGAGCTCCAAGATATGATTAACGAAGTAGATGCCGATGGTACGTAACAAAGCTAACAATATTTTTTTTAACAAAGCTATATTTTTACGTATAAAGATCTTATACGTAAAAGTATATTTATCGTACAAAGAAATATTTTTACGTGACAAAGCTAACAATATCTAAGATTTATCAACACAAAGGCAATTGCGACGAAAAATTATTTTATGAACCGTGAGCATAATTTTTCGTTTGATTTGCAGGCAATGGTACAATTGACTTTCCCGAATTCCTGACCATGATGGCGCGCAAAATGAAGGACACCGATAGCGAGGAGGAAATCAGGGAGGCGTTCAGGGTGTTTGATAAGGACGGCAATGGTTTCATATCCGCGGCAGAGCTCAGACACGTCATGACAAATCTCGGTGAAAAATTAACCGACGAGGAAGTCGATGAGATGATTCGGGAGGCCGATATCGACGGCGACGGCCAAGTTAATTATGAAGGTATTTATCAAATATTTAACTATGATTTCGATTGGAAGAATTTATTACGAGGCTCGTGGCGGCGCCCGATCGCGGAAAGCATCGACAATGTGACCTCTCCGCGTTTGCATGGAGGGAAGTAAATTTACGTTTTCCGATAGACGTTGTATTGTTCGTCCGGGAGAGTCTTTTTATACCGTTCGAGATTCTATGGTCCAGTGTTCTCTTATTCCTCGAAGACCCGAGAGTTCCAGTACGCTCGCGCGCGCGTGTGCTAGCGATAATTGAAAGACTAATAGGGTGTTGAAAGAGGGGCTTTGAGCAAATCACTTAGCGCCCGCTGTCTATCCAATTGTAATCCATTATGCAGTTAAGCCCGCTGATTAACATTCCAAATTAGTGACTCGAAGCGAAATAATCTTTTCTCACGACGGGGCAATAGACAGCTGTCTCTGGAGCGCCTTTAATTCGATTAGGTTCTTTTCCTTTTTTTTTTGCCGTGATCACATTTTACCTCCCAACAATAGCGACGACAAATCGGTCCGCTGTACACGCGCGCACACAAACACACATTTTTTTTTCTTTTCTCATTTAAATTTGCAGAATTCGTCACAATGATGACATCAAAGTGAATGCAACCTGTGTGCTGGGAAAACTCGCGACTCGGAGTGGTGTTGACGTACTAAAAAAAACCAAACAACAGCATGATGAAAATAATGGAAAAAAACAGCAAGTATGAAGTATGAAGAAGAAAAAAAAAACGAATCAACAACAAAGTGAAAAACCTTGTACCAGGATGTAAAGAAGTCTTAAATTCGAGAGGTCAATGTCCCGTTTGACACGCATTAATCATCGTTAACGATAAGTAATAAGGGCAATTAATTATTTAATTAAAAAAGTGTATACCACCATTACTACTATCTTCTTGACATGTGTATTTGCAATCGTATGCATATGTCCGAAACACCCACGCGACACATGTTTAAACTACATCTACGGTGAGCGAGGAGAAGGAAACATCATTTTAACGAGAAAAAAAAACAACTACAACAGCCGCAAAAGCAAGGTGTATGCACGGAAGCGAAAAAAAAACAAACAAACATTTTTCACGTTTATCGAAGAACAAGCTCACCAGCCTCTGCCCCAGTCACTTTCCTCAATCTCTCAATCACTTGAAATCCCATCTCTCTCTTCTTCCCTCTTATTCTCCCGCGCTTTACCACACACCCTCGCACACCATCTCTGATCTCTGATCTCTGTATCTCCGCTCTGTCTCTGTACTCTGTCCTGCTATCTCGATCGCTGAGTTTCTTTCACTTGTCCCCCTCCCTTCCCGAACGGTGCGATGGTGCGAAGAAACGACGGTGACGAGTTTAGTATGTTAAGGATGAATTACAAAAGAAAGCGAGAAAGGAGGTGCACAAAAGACAGAAGCGAATTGGAAAGAGCGGATTGGAGAGAGGAAGCAAAGATGTTCGGAAGAAAAAGATTGGGAGTGCGGAAAAGGAAAGCGTTATTGTCGGATGAACTCGGTGAATGAAGTTTGATGCACCTTTTTCCAATTCTTGAGATCGATTGAAATTATCGGTTGCTAAAAAAAAAAATGTAATTGTTAGTTAATGCCATGAAGTCGCAATTTGGCTGTGGTTCATCAAATTTTGTTCGAAGGCCCAGTGTACATTTTTTAAAGGAAAAACAAAAAAAAAACAAAAAAAAATATATGTGTATCACATTACAATTAGAAGATCTCTTTCCCTAACTATTGTGAATCATCATTGTTACGTGTTTGTCGAGCATTAATATTGAAAAAGGCTCCAGATTTTATTATTCCAGTTTACGAAACACTCGCAGCAGACACATTGACGTACGCATAAAGCCACACGACGGATAAAAACACCCACACATCTCTTTACACACGGTTCGTTTGCTAATTGCTCCTCGGTGTGACGACGGTTCAACGATCGAGTAGAGAACGAGTCAGAGTAACGAAAAAAAGACACCCACAGAAGCCGTTTTCAATGGAGTCGAATCATAGCTTATTTTTCGTAGAAAAATTATGTCTATTACGTGGATTATTATCAATGTCTCTAATGCGTCGGGAACTCCCTCCCTCCCTCCACACACAAACCCCCCGTCAATGTTTCATAATAGTAACTAAATGAAGTGTCTAGCAAGTCGTAATTTAATTTATATAAGTAATGCACAAGAAAATCTGTAAAAAAAAAAGAGAAAAAGGAAAAAAAAATTGTAGTAGAGTACCGTGAAGCCTTGAAGAGACGAGACCTCCATTCTCTCGCTCTTTCGTACGTGTCTTTACGTTTCCTACGGATTTCGTCTAATTTTACTTGCCGGTTTATGCGGGAAAAGTAAGCAAGCAAGCGAAAAAAAAAATACTAAGCCATGTCCGTTGTGTAAAAAGCATGAAAATGGAAAGAAACATCAAGAGCGCGAAATCCTTGACATTCCTATCGATGAGATATCTTTTAAAAGAAAAAAATAATATATAAATTCGAATTCATCTTCGTGTGGCGTGTCGTAGCACGCGCGAGAGCCTCTGCCTCCTGGTCATTAAAACAAAATAATACTATTGCTCTTCGGATCCTGCCTTCCAAGGGAAATTCATTGTATTCGCAAAGAGAGAAAATAGAGAGAGAGACAAAATGATTAAAAAAAAAAAACGAAAAACTAAAGAAAAAAACGTCGACACCACTTATCTTGAATCACGAAGAAAGACAGAAAAAAATTTTGATGAAGGAACGATCGGTGCACTTCCTGGGGGTGCCGTGCCAGTCAGACGCGAGCGATGTGACGAACTGGCGTGTGGCGTGTGATTCGTACGATGTTACTTAAAACTTAAGAGCAAGTAAGCAAGTAATACACCGAACGATTTAAAGAGAAAAAAAAAAGAAAAAAAGATAAAAATAAATAAATTTAAAAAATAATAATAATAATAATACACAGAAACAACATCAGACGTGTCGGTGGTTCAGTCATAATATATATGTAATATATATTATATATAATTAAATTTAAAAAAACAAGAAAGAATTCCTCCACAGTCCTTTATTATTTAATATGAAAGAACGAAACGAGAAGTACTTGTATTTCTGGTGACCTAGATCGCATTGATCATAAAAGACAAAATAAATGTATCCTCATTTTTAGGTCACAAAAAAATGTGTCGTTTTCTTGGCTCGTCGAGAAACCTTCTGGTAGTGTATCTCCTAGAGTAACGGTTAACCGTCGGAGCTTTGAGCCCGGAGTTCTTATAGGTGCGCGATATATATTAGCAACAACGAGCTTATCGATTATAACATTCTCGTTACAACGTGGCATGAATGTTCCAACAGCGATGCCGAGGGGGTTGGCTGGCGGCGCTGTATTTAAAACGTAATATAATCGTCAGAGGCTGCCCGGTCGATTTTCGAAGTGCGCACATGATGAATCGAGGGTGGCCAAGCCCCGGGAGGCCCCGAGGACGTCGACGCATGCGTTTGGGAACTTTCGCTATATATCTCGCCGTCTCCCTTCGCGTACCGATTAAATTTTCAGGCGCCGTTTACGAGAGACTGTGTCGCCTCGAGAGATGAAGACACACACATCTCGAGAGTCGAAGAAATTTCATCGCACGCGATCAGTAGGCCGATCGATATCTCACGAGAAAATTTGTGAGATGAGGTGTGTAAGAGTCCAGCGGACGAGTCGTTCCATATTAAAAAAACGAGAGTAGGTCGAGACACCGACGTTCCTCGAATATCGAACTGTTAAGGTGGATATGTCCCAGTCGTGGCCAGGGTGCCGGTAATCGTCAGTTTGTGCTTTGACTATAGAAGAATCCATGTTCAAAACACCGCTGACGATCGCCGGGCGTAGCGTATCGATCACTGGCACACCCACCTTAGACAGTAATTACAAGGAATTTGCAGGTTCTAAAACTCGGAGCAGTGTTCAGAACTTGTAAATTGTGAGGAACTCACGTTCTACGGTGGGCTCAAATTATTTGCTGGGATCTCAACGTTGAATATACTTTTTAATTTACGCAACGTTCATGTATTTTGTTGTAATAGGCCTTTTATTTTTGCCATGTAATAAATAGTACGATTCAGTCCACTAATCGGTCGCCGAATTAAAATTCAATGTACAGTAATTAAAGCAATCATTAAAGCAATTAAACTATTATAAATTATGTTAACTTTGAGGTAGTTTCGTTACTCGAGATTTCCGACAACCTCGTCTGGTATCTGGAGAATGATGTGACGATATTTTATGTAGACTTGATTGGTGATTCATGATAGATTGGATAACAATTGACAAGTTGTAGATATAAAATAATATAAATTAGGTGTCGCGTTTATTTCCATTCGATTTGACAATTTGGCAATGCCTTGTTCAACTCGTTTTCCACAGTCGCTTTGTCTTTCACGTACGGCATACCGTGAAGCTTCAGTACCTCCAAATTCCTGGAACGTAAATTCGTGTATTAGAACGCAGATGTATGATTTCGTCTGGTTTCCGAGGAAAGGAAACTGCCGTGAGCGATAACAACGCGAGCTCCGGGCGTAAACTTCAATTGTCAAAATAAATCCCATTTCCGTTGAACCTCCAATAATATTTTGCTTGTCGACACTCACGTGAGATTCTTCAAGCTTTTCAGAGCTTCGTCGGTTATATTTGCGCAATCTACGACTTCGAGATGTTTGAGCGTGTCTTTCAATACTATCAACCCGCGCAACGCTTCGTTCTCAATGTAAACGCAGTTTATCAGCTTTATTTCGTCCAGATATTTGCAGCCAGCTGAAACAAAAATTTGTTTTCTTTCACTGTGAAATCTGCAACGAGCGTGCAACGTTGTTTTTTGTGTGCGCGATCGAAATTGCAGTCCGACGAAAAAAATGTAAAGTAATTTCCAGAACCACAGCATGAAGTTATTCATTGCTGTGGTTCTTTGAACGGAATATTATATCAACGCTGCGAGAATTCGGCTATCAAGAAACTTGATAAGGCTTGACCTTAATTAAAGTCGTAATTAATTACAAATGAGAAGCAATTAGCAAGGAAACATCAGAAATGATAAATTTTGATAAGAGAAGTACCGAGTATGAAGTTCCTGAGTATTTGAGATAAGGTAAGTGTTAAGGTGCTAATGTATGCACAGTTACTTTATGACACACTTATCCGTTGCATAAATATGTAGTTACCATATAAAAATGTAAAACAATTTCATTGTTGAGTTTTTTTTTATCGGAACATTATATCAATGCAGCGAAAACTCGGCTATAAAGAAACTTGATAATCCTTGACTTTAATAAAACTCGTATTAAATGACCAATGAAAAGCAAATGGCAAGTAAGCATCAGAAATTATAAATTTTGATAAGAGGAGTGCTTAGTATGAAGTACCTGAGTGCTGAAGATAAGGTAAGTGTTAATAATATTACCTTATACTGTAAGCACAGTAACTTATATGGTAATCCTTTACATAAATAGATAGTTATCATATAAAAATGTAAATTAATTTCATTGCTGTTGTTATTTAATTGGAACGTTATATCAATGCTGCAAAAACTCGGCTATAAAGAAATTTGATTACCAATGACTTTAATAAAACTCGTAATTAATTACCAATGAGAAGCGATTGGCAAGGAAGCATCAGAAATTATATATTTTAATAAGAGAAGTATCTGGCAAGAAGTACCTAAATACTTGAGATAAGGTAACTATTAATTAAGGTGATAATGTAAACTCAGTTACTTATATGACATACTAAACCTTTGCATAAATATGTTATCATATAAAAAGGCCTCAGTCTTTATCCAAAAAAAGACTAAACACAAATTAAGGCACAAGTACGGATGATGAGGACATAAGTGAGGAACTATTAATGATTACTTGACAAGCGTACTAACAAAAATATGGAAATCCTATGTGACTGATGGAAGAATCTGTGGCATCGACAGCTTGAATATACTGAGTCTGTTTTGCACCACTAGGCAGAGCATTGTAATCGCTAAGATATTTATTGACACCCGTCCATCTGACAGAAGCTCCATTTCTCAGAAGCCATTCGGCGCAGGCCCTGTCTGGCCCAACTTCCTTGATCCTCTCTTGATCCACCCTACGAACAGATGCATTTTCAATAATGGTTAAGATTTTTCAATAAAATAAAATGAAATTAAATTGTTTACAGACCTGTTCCAAACTATAGTGAGCCAGTAGAAAAATGATCGTTTTGGCTGTACGTCTACGTGTTTCAGTGACGGCAATAGAAGCTTCTGATATTTTTATTTGATAGATTAAACATTGATGAGTAATGGCTGGGCATCGATAAGGTAACACGAGAAGAGTCGGTTCTCCATTATTTATTCATAAATGAAGATGGACGTTCGATACATACAAGGAAAGCCATATTAGTACAGTGACCGGTCGGCCTGATGAGACAATATGAGATTCTCTTTCCACACTTGGCTGACTGTGATTGCTTCCGTTTCATCAATGATTGATTGCACAATCACTTTGCATATTAACGATTCGGACGTCCACTGCGCATATAAATTGTTCTCGATTGTAGTCGAATATCAATTGTTGCCTTGGAGCATGGAGCCTAGATAGAGGGAGACCAATCTGTGGGTATACGATATGTAACAGAATTGGCGGAGAGGGTAGAGAGTAAGCGTTTGCAGTAATCCCGTCTGGCGGCGCTGCGAACTTTCGACCGTACTATACATATAAAAATGTTGATGTAATTAAGACTATACATTTATTGTTCGTACACTATAGAGGAAGACTCTAAATTCCATGCATTTCCCGTACAAATGAACATTTTAATTAATGAAAGCCAATCATTAAATGGGTTAGCAGTATTATTCGTCGATTGTATCAACGATATTAAAAACACACGCTGTCTGCGTGACGATAGTCAACATGAACTCCCAAATGGAAATGCTCTGATGGGTTCTCCACAATCATCGCCCGAGGCAAAATTATTTTAAGACGAAATTTTACCCGAGCGTGAGTTGGATCACCCTTCGAAAAGATAGCGTTGGAATTTTTCGAGAGAATGACCTTGGCAGTGTATTAATTCGTAATAGTCGAAAAATCAGATTTACGACTATAATAATTCTATCAATATTTTACTTACATGTAGCCAACAATTCAATCAGGTTTTTATATTTTCTCAAATAGTTGACTAACAATAGCATAAAGACAAAATCATATAAGCCTTGGAAATAATAAAATCTCGAGAGACTTCCGAGATTTCCTGCCTTGGCGAACGAATGAATCGCTGAGGTTTGAAAAAATTTGGTAGCGGCGACAATTTTTGTGCTTACAGAATGGAGGGGAGATTATCTGTTCGGGAGAAATTCGCGATGCAAGAATACAGCGGATTGCGATATGATGAAAACCTGTGTGGTGTATGATTCAAATCAAAGTATTAGTGAGGAAATAATCGATGTTTTGAAATTTTGTTTTTAAACATCGAACCTTAAAAAACTCATTTTTCAGTCGGACGTTACTTCACACCTCAAATACGGCTTTTCCTGTTAGAAAATCTTATTTTTCGATCCGGGAGCGACGGACTTCCGGTCGAAAAAAGAGATTTTCAACCCGGATGTAATGGATTTTCGATCGAAAAATGAAACGTTTAAACGGTACGTGGCAGAAAATCTAAATTTCCGGTTTATAAATTTCATAGTCCACAGCGAAAGTGCGTAGCGCCTGCGCCAAAACAACCTGCTAGTTATTCTGTAATGGAGATCGACTGCATTGTATTTGTAAAGCCGAGATTTATTGAAAACATTACATACAATGCGATCTGCATATCATGCGTATTCTCGTGGCTCAACTGGAAAAGGTTGTCCAAATTTGTGTGCCGTAGATTTTTTTTTTACTTTCAATCGACAACGGGTTCTATTGTCTCCCCTCCGCGGATCTGTCCCCAGCCGATGAGACGCCAATGCTTCTCTACACGTCGGGATAGAGCGATCTTTTCATCAATTTCCGTACAGACGGGATTCGTCAAGCTTATCTTCGCCAAATCGGCCTTGGTCGCCAATACGCGTCCACCGGTGCTCAACGAGCCAATGTTCACCAGGAGAACTTCGTTCTTCGACAACTTTGGTACCTGAAATAAACAATCGAATACGATAGTCGATCGACGTCCCGCTAAAGATATTTTTTCGATGCAACACTCGCTTTACCTTGGCTCCTTTCTTGTCTCCTTCCGTTCTGACTCCCAGCAAACGCTTCAGAAGATAATACGATATTTCGAGCTCGATGAAGATCTTCGGGAGTGCACCTACAGCCCCCAAGATCTGGCCGACCAAACGATCGGCACGACACAACGTTGGCTCGATCTTCGTGCCCACACCGATTAGACCACCGGGTACGGCGAATTGAAGCTCGTTCTGCTCAGCGAAGAGAGATACGATGCGCGAAAAGATTGGTCGACAAGTCAGCTTGCCTTCGCCGTCTTTGGAGACCAAACCTGGCCGCACTTCAATTTCCATGCCGACCTGAATGATACAACAGATTTTTTTTTACATGGGCATGGTGGCGGTTTTTTCGCCGGAAAAAAATTTCCTGATTTCTCCCTGATTTTTCATTCACCAATTAAAAATGTTCCCTAACCAAACTTCTAACGACTTATAATCAAAAAAATTAATAACACAAATGAAAATTCTTAATTATTATATTAACATTTAATTTTTTTTTTTCAAAATATACCCATTTTTTTAAAGGCTCCCTTCTATGTACTTCTTATTTATTTATAAAAGGTTCGGCGACAATTTACTTCTTCCCTGACCAATTTTTTAATTCCCTGACATTTCCCTGACCAAGATTTTTTCCCTGACTTTTCCCGGTTTTCCCTGAACGCGGCCACCATGATGAGATTCAATCAAACTGTGTCTATGGTGCTTTCAATGATAGTGAGAGTTTGTACCTTCAGCACTCCCTTCAGAATACTTCCGCCAGCCACGCCGCCCTTGAGATCGTCGACCTCACATCCTGGCTTGTTTACGTCGAACGAACGAATAACGATCAATCGTGGCTCGGACGTAAAGTCCCTCAGAGGAACTGGAATCTTTTTCGTGATGTACTCGCAGAGCACCTCGATGTTGTACTTCAGCTGGGCTGAGATCGGGATGATCGGGGCTCCCTCGGCGACGGTACCTGTTGGACAAAATTGCGAATAGTCACGACGATTTTCTCCGATGATTCTCGGTCACGAAGATCCGCTCTTCGATTTTACCTTGAACGAACTTCAAGATTTGCTCGTACTGCTCCTTGGCCTGGCCTTCCTTCACGAGATCAATCTTGTTCTGCAGGATGACGATATGCTTCAGCTTCATAATCTCGATGGCAGCCAAATGCTCCGAAGTCTGAGGCTGCGGACACGATTCGTTTCCGGCTGCGAGACAACATTATCAGATGAAATTTTTTCTTTGCAAAAAACAGAAGTCTTAAAATACGAATGAAATAGACAAAATGTATAATAATAATTTTTAAACAAATTTTTTGTAAAATATACTGTTACACACGTTACACGAAATATGAAATTTTATCTGAACTATGAAATATTATAAAAATGTAAAAGAGCTTATAAATAAATAAATAAATAAAGAGCTTATAAATAAATAAATAAATAAAATCGGAAATAGTATTTTAGGAATAATGCGGAGAATGAAAAATTATTTTCGAACCTATCAAGAGCAGAGCCGCGTCCATAACAGCGGCGCCGTTCAACATTGTGGCCATAAGAATGTCGTGACCAGGACAGTCGACGAAGGACACGTGGCGAACGAGCTGAAAGCGTCCCGGACATGCCGGACGAAGACATGGAAAAGCGTCGTCCTTGCTCGAACCTCCGGAAATGTAACACGCCGGTCTCGGGCACTTCTCGTAGTCGCACTTGTAGATTTTCGCATTAGCGTATCCTGAAAATTGCGAAACGGCGTGTCATGACGTACCTATACACATCCCTTAGTCTTCCTTTCCGTATCGAATAGTCGGTGGATTTATTTCAATATCTTACATTTTTCTTTCCTTTCATCGCTGAGGTACATCGATGATTATTATTTATAATTGATCTATCTTTAAGGCAGTTACAGTAGAGTATCGGGTATTACGAATAGTGGGAGCCTTTTGTTTTTATTCTTCGTTTTTTTGTCTCGAAAGTTGTAGCCCGTTGTTTTTTTGAGCTTTACGGAACTCGATTAAATTGATAATTTCGACAGATAACGAAGAATAATTGGTGGCTGTCTATAAATTCTCGTAGCTCTAAAGTCGGATTATTATCGTTAATATTATGGTTTCAACAGTCAAACGTTAACAGTAAACAACGACCACGGTATAAAAATACAATATGGTGGCACGAGGAAATAACTAAAGATATATAGTTCCATCAAATATTACATTAAAGATTAATAAATAATAATTATAGTCACAACGATGGCGACGAGCGACAACTCACAGCCGTTGTCACATTTATTATATATAATTGTAAATATAAATTCCTACTAAAAGTTCAAATATTGAATTTTTTTTGTTTCGAATTAGGCAGAAAAAGAAAATTTGTAAATAAACATTTGGCAATTGATTTTGCAGATATTCTGCGGAAAAAAAATTGTTACAATTTAACATCGTATTAAACGAGCGTTTGTGCAATAGAATTTTTTCGTTGAACCAAGATCCGACGATATATGTATATACATATATATCGATGGCTTAGAGCCACAAGGACAGATCGGCTGTGCACAAGCATAAATCATACTCCCTTTAGACCCCCCACGATTTCTTAATATTTTGATATTGTGATTAAAAAAATACAAGGTTCGTAATAACATAGGATTGATACAATGGGCAATAAATTTCTTTCCTGAATTGATCAAAACAAATACTGTCGACACCGTTTAGCACCGCATTTACATATAGTCTTATTCTCCAAAGATTTGTTGTTCACGACCTGTCGTGGCAGTTCCAATCTCTGTCGCGATTCCGTCGCGCAAATAGCGTCCTTGTTTCTGTCGTAGGGTCTCGAAGATTGGCACATATAGTCGAATGTAATTTCTTCGTCCTTCGCGATATCGCGAGTCGCGAACAACGCGAGCTTTGGTAAATTTGGATCTAGACAATCGATCCAGACGCCGTAAACGGCGCAGTTTGGATCGCACGAGTGATTGATGAAGTGCGAAACGTTGCCGTACACCGCGGCGTCGACGGTGTAAGGACAGGAGTCCTCGAATTCCGAGACGTTGTAGTCCAGGTCGAACAGATACGTTCGTCCAGCGGCGTCGTACTCCTTGCCACGTTTCTCCGCCTCCTCGTTCGTTATTACCTCGCCTACGTACTGCGTGACGAAAGTTCCTTTCCTTATGAGCTTCAGGGACTTGACTCCCCAGCCACGTCCGTTCGATGTTCGAAAAACGCAAAGATGCACACCCGAGCCCCGTTGTACAACGCGATTCTTGCAGTCCGGCGGACACTTGCAACGCTTGTTGCACTCGTAAATCGGCGTTCCCGGTGGTACGCGCACCCTGCACGCCTGCGTGTAAGGAAAAACTCCCTCGTACTGTGCGAAACAACATTTTGTCTTGGAATCGCAATTGCTGCAGTCGCAACCGATCGGCGGCTCGTCCGGTATTATAACACCGGAGCCCGGTAGATATTCTTCTATGTACAAAAAATCTTGAGGCGCGCTCTCGAGATCGGCGACGTTCTCCACCTGTATCGAAGGCTTTCCTTGGGTTATGCTGTTCATCTCGGCCTCCCAGTCCTGCAGCGACTCCAACTGGTCCCGCCTCGTGTTGCAGAAGAGCGAGTGAATGATTCCGCGCTTTATCCATCGCGTGAGCTTCTCGCGTTTTTTCTCCAGCGTTCTTGGATTGAAGAAAGTCTTGAGACGGCTGTAGAGATCTTCCTGGTCGTCGGTGAAGGAACCGTCGATCGGCTTGTTGCGCTTTATGAGCTCGCTCATGTACTCCTCCGAGTCGCTTATCGTCGGATTGAAGTTTGTTTGACTCTTGAAATTGTCCAATAGCTGCACGCACTCGCGCTCGAATGATTCGAGCATCTCGCTGCAATTTACTAAATTCTCGACTGGCTCCCACGTGTTGCTGTCCGACGTCCAGTTCTTCCATTTTATGAAATACAACTCCACGCCGCCCTTCATTCTCTTTCCAAGTATCTTCTCTACCTCGAATAACTTCGGATCGGTCGGAAAGTCTTTGTTACCGTTGAAACGCAAATCCGTCGTACATATGTCGCGCAGAACTATCCGCAGTTCTTTCAAATTAAAATTGTTCGTATTGGTCGTAATTTTATCGGGATTTTTCGTTTCCTCGCGCGTATCAAAACACGTCTCTTTTTTCACGGGTGTTTCCGCATTCGCGCTCCCGAGATCGTTCGATTCATTGTCAATGACGTTTTCCGAAGACATATCTAACGTCTCGGACAATAGTTTATTGTCCTTATCGACGGTAGAATATTCGAGTCTCGGTCGCTTTGCAGGCGGCGGTGTGCTTCCTGACGATCTTGGCCTTTTTTCACACACTGTCGGCATTTCGCTAGTATCGCCCGGAACTTCGGCCGTTTCTCCGCTGGTACTCTCCGCCGCACGAGCCTCTGCAATGCCAAACATTTAAACGGGCGTCATTTTTTCGGCTCACATCCCTCCGTGCATTGGTTTTTTATTTGTTTTTTTGGGGGTCTTTTAACTTGCAACACTCCTCTCGTCACTTTTAGTATAAGATCATCGGGTGTGCTCGGTGCGCGTGACGAGTGCGTTTTTTTCTCGTTAATCCTCTTCGTTCTTCTTTTTTTTTTGTTTCTAGTATCAATCACATGACTTACTAACTACTTGTAATAACAGGTAAAAACTCTGTGTCACACGTTTAAGATTTTTTTTTTCCTCGTGAGACACTGCGTTTTCTTATTACATTAGAAATATCATTGCGAAATTGGCGAGTGGACGAATGCAATAGGACACTCCGCAAAATCGTCCACCGGTCATTTACCCGTTTCGGAGATCAACGCAGGTAACAAACAAAAACCAGGCCACCAATCGTGAAGGGTCGAGCGCGGTGTGGCTCGCGCAAAATTGGGGGTCTTTCCCCCTTATGGCTTTACTTTTAGAGTTTAGGTGAAGAAGCGATTTTCGCAGAATGCTCTTTGTGATTTACAGCTCCTGAACCTCACGTTCATCCTATTTGCGGAGGTCGTGTGTAACGTTTAGCTTACAGCTAGTGCATCCGAGTTAATTCAAAATTAATTAATTAAGTTCACAAAATCACAAATTACATTTGTCACAGCAAAATTTCGTTGTTACCATTGTGCACAAACGTGAACATAGAAGTGTGTCTGCTACGTACCCAGTTTAATGGTAATATTTCTCTCCAGCTCATTCTTAAAACGAACGGTCTGCACGCCAGAGATTGCTTTCACTATAGTGGATTTCCCGTGAGCTACATGACCGATGGTACCTGAGGGTCGAGGATAGTCAATTAGTAAAAATTTATTGCATTCAATGAAAAATAAAACAAAAATATTATTATTATTACCAATGTTAATAGTAGCCTGTCTACTGATGACTTCGCGCGACAGTGCAGTCAGCTTGGTAACATCCTGAAAACAGTTGAAACAAAATTAGTACCGATAACTCGCAATCAAACACTATTGACAACTTAAAAAAAAAGTATGAATAACTTTTATTCAAAAGTATTTATGAAACTACAAAAAAAAAAAAAACATTATCCAACTTGCGAATGCAGCAATGGAAATTTTCGAATATTGGAGCGAATTTTCGACGAAACTTTTTACGATTTCCTAACGTCATGACGCAACTGGAATAGGTTTGGATATGATAAAATTAAATGACTAACCGCTATAATATCGTCGAACTAACGGCGTGCGGTAAGAAAAGATCGAGAGGCGCGATTTTTCGTACACCACCGAAACTTTTCGTTTCCCTGTTCGCGTAGCTCGAGCGCGTAAAGTCGAGTAACATAGGCGGTAATGAATAACGGAGCGTCTGGAGAGACGATAGGAAAATGCCCGCGGAAAGAGCAAAAGGGCGTCCGGTATGGTTAGTGAGGTTACTCCGGGCGGCGTGAGCGAAAGTGACTGAAAGCTTTAAACCTTCTCCGACCTCGGAAGAGCCGATTGTTTTTATGCTCACCAATTTCGATAAGTCTTGTTTGTAGAGATTCGGCTGACCCGTGGTAACTCCTAGACCTTCCTCGCCCCCCATTATTGCAGCTACTCGGGTATTTTACAAATACACACGCGGTACACTGCGGCAGCGAGAAAGGAATGGTGGCAGGCTTCGCTTCGCCTCGACGACGGCGGCGGATTTGCGATCGTTGCGCGGGCGGAGACGATCGTCGTGGCGCTCCGTTGCTGCTGTGCGAGCCTCGATCGTTGTCCGACCGATGGCGCCCTCTGCAAAATACCGGATTCAGATAAAATGAAAATAAAGGCAGAAACATTTGTTAAACAAATCCGTTGACTAAAACAACAATTCTACGACTGCGAAGAGTACGAAATTTTGTGCGCTCATCAAAAAAATGATCGGCGTCGTAGATTTACCGGTGAACGAGGAGAATTTACCGTTGATATGCGAGAAACTCCAGGAAGCCGAGGTAACGTCAGCAATTTTGACACATCGAACGCAACGTATTTTTATGGCTGGAATTAAAAATAATATTGTCGCCCAATTTCAGACGAGAGTGAACGATGAATTGGAGCAGATGTTGCAGCGACACTGCCACGTCGAGGCGAAGCTCCAGAACATCAGCAAAGTTCTGCCGAATGTGGTGGTGATTCGAGCGGAGAGCGAAAAATTTTGCGACATGATAGCTCGTACGAATCGGCTTGCCGAGGCAGTGAGTGCCAAGGTTCGGCAGCTCGACCTTGCCAGGGTAAGTCGTCCGATCGTCGGAATCTTCCGGACTCTTCTCTTTCAATGGAATTTAGAAAAATCAATGTTTCCGCAGAGCAGGGTCTGCGAGTGTCAGAGTCGAGTGCATGACATTCTGGACCTGCAGCTGTGCAGCGAGGGAGTAGCCACGGCGCTCAGGAACGAGGATTACGAGCAGGGAGCCGCTCACGTCCATCGTTACCTCTCCATGGATCAGAATCTTCTGGAGCGGACGGCGGTCGACGTTTCCGGAGATCGCACGAGCATCGCGGCTTCTCTGGTGACTCTGCAGAGAGCGGCCGGCGAGTTGAGAGCCGTGGTGACTCACAGATTCGACGAGGCGGTGAAGTCCGAAGACCTCGCTTCGGTTGAGAGATTCTTTAAGATATTTCCCCTGCTGGGTATGCACGACGAGGGTCTGAGGAAATTTTGTCAATATCTCTGCTCGAAGCTCCAAGACACGGCGCAGAAGAATCTCAAAGCGGCGCTGGACGCGAAGAGCAACGACAGCCGAGCTTCGGTTATATTCGCGGACACGATGACGCTGCTCTTCGAGGGCATAGCCAGAATCGTCGAGGTTCATCAGCCGATCATAGAAACCTATTACGGACCCGGAAGGCTCCTGAGGACCGTGACGATATTGCAGAAAGAATGCGACCGGTAAGACGAACGGCCGACGGTCGACTCGCGAGCAGCGAGTACCCTAGAGCACTGTCATGGTGGCCGCGGTCAGGGAAAACCGGAG
Source organism: Ichneumoninae sp. B BG-2022a (assembly GCA_030522725.1). Taxonomy (NCBI): domain Eukaryota; kingdom Metazoa; phylum Arthropoda; class Insecta; order Hymenoptera; family Ichneumonidae; species Ichneumoninae sp. B BG-2022a. The sequence goes on along the minus strand of JAPYZD010000980.1, from coordinate 5,708 downwards.
AAACCGGGAAAAGTCAGGGAAAAAAGTCTTGCTCTGGGAATCCGGGAAAAGTCGGGGATTTTTAAAATTGGTCAGGGAAAAGTAAATTGTCACTGAGACTTTTATAAATAAATAAGAAGTACCTAAAAGGGTGCCTTAAAAAAAATTGGGAACAATAAAAAAAAGAATTAAACATTAATACAATAATTAGGCATTTTCATTTGCATAATTAATTTCTTTTTATTGACGTCGTTAGAAGTTGCATCAGGGAAAATGTTTCATTGGTTAGTGAAAAATCAGGAAAAAGTCAGGGAATTTTTTTGCGGGTAAATTCGGCTACCATGACTGTTTATCTCAGGCGATGCAGGGATAAACACAGTGTAAACGATGAAATTCTTTTGCGCAGACAGATAAAGAAAATCATCGGGGAGTTCATGAAGCATCGCAGTATACCGAAAAAGGTTCAAGTAATCAACGATTACATGCGCAAGCAGAGTCCCGAGAAAGCCGATCCGAAGAATCTCGATCTGCTGCTCGGCGAGTTGACGATAATGCACGCGAGATCGGAATTGTACATTCGGTTCTTGAAGAGAAGAATAATGGTCAGTCTGCAGTGGTACAATTTTTTTTTGCATATCTGCAAGTACGTCTTGTAAAGTTTTTTATAAGTCCAATTGAACGGATTATACTTTGCAGAACGACCTCGAGATAAGTACGACCGACGAGACGCAGCGCTCGAAGCAGACGGAAGAGTTCGAGACGATGGTAAAGAACTCCGAATTGGCGCACGGTATGCAAGAGCTGTTGGGAGCTTATCTGGCCCTGGAGAGATATTTCCTCGAGGAAAGCGTGAACAAGGCTGTAGGAATGGATACCTTGGATCAGGATCAGCAAACCTCGAGTATGGTGGACGATGTGTTTTACATCGTCAAGAAATGCGTCAGGTGAGTCGAACAACCTTATCGAATATTGTTTGGCCTCGATTATTCGGCTGCAAACATTTCGGCAATTCACTTGTCGTCCTATTCTATTTCAGACGATCTATCTCGAGTTGGAGCGTCGACGGGGTCTGCGCAGTGGTTAACATGGCTTGCGGAATATTGGAAGGAGAATTCGCCAGTCGCTTGAGAGGTCGTCTTCGCCAAGGCTATCCAGCCGGCTATCTTGACCTCGCTCAGGCTTACAATGCTCTTCAAACTAGCATTCAGCACGGCCGTTTGCAAGGCTCCGATAACGAACTCGCGCGATTAATGTTTCTCGTAAGTGCATCGATAATAATTCTCCGGATATCCCTCACACCAAATGAATTTAATTGCAGGCGTACTTGAACAACACGGACGTGAGTATCGAGTACGTGGAAACACTGAGTCAAAGCTTGGGTGCCGAGATCGATGGAGCGTTTCCGCATATGCAAAAGAAAGATCGAGGTAAAGTGGATAGTTGTTTAGCGGGACTGAAAGGGGTCACGACCACCTTGCGTGCAGTGATTGATTACGGCTTGGAGCAATTACGAGCGAGCGCGGTAAAGCCGAGAGTTACGCCCTGGGTTGATGCTTTTCTCTCTGTGAACCATCATGTGAACGAGGTAAATTTTCTGTTATATTATAAAACTAACGGCGTCAATGTTTCATTGAATTTTCTTTACTGCAGGATGAATTACTCAGATACGAAACCGACGAGCCTTTCGTCCAAACTTTGGTGATGAATTTGGAGGGATTGCTGCAAGCGTTCAAGGGCAGTTTGACGAGCGCGAATTACGACGCGTTGATCGGTATTCTCACCGCGGAGGTGACCGCGCGCCTGGAAAAAGTTGTTTTGAAGTCTACGTTCAACAGGGTACGAATTGTTGTGACTGGACAGAGTAAGCTTCCTCGTGAAACATTGTGATAACAGGGTTGAAAAATATTGTTGAAACAGGCCGGTGGATTGATATTGGACAAGGAGATACGATCATTAGCGAGTTACTTGGCCGCCGCCACTTCGTGGTCGGTTCGCGACAAATTCGCTCGATTGACGCAAATAGCAACGATACTGAGCGTCGAGAAGGTAGAGGAGTTGGCCGATTATTGCGGAGCCGATGCGATTGCCTGGAGACTCACACCCGCGGAAGTTAGACGAATAGCTTCCCTGAGGACCGATCTACGACCCGAGGATATCAAGAGACTCAAGTTGTAATCGTCACGCTGTAATTCAATCGAGGTTCTCTTCGCACAGAAGCTAAAACAAGATCCATATGCAATTTAATCATAAAACTCAATATTTCCCTTCGTCGGCGTTCCGGTTGTACATAACATATATGGTTAAAATAAAATAGTATCCAAAAAGCTTTTACACACATGACTCGTTCCCAAGCGTAAGACCATCAAATTTCATGTAAAAAAAAATACTTTCGGAGTATCGAAATCAAATTCGACGAGCATTTCGCGAATTATCCGCGAGAGGCACGCGCGACCCGGCGGAGTGGGGGTAGGTCAAGTCCGAGCGCATGCGCTTCCAATCGAAAAAGCGCCTCGAGCGCCCCCGATCGGATTGCGAGAGTTTCCGGAAATGAAACCCGCAACAGGACAAAGCCCGTACCCTCCCTTGTAATGCCGCAGGGCCGGTGGTACACAGCTCGTCGGGCTCTTGTAATCGCGCGTACGGGTACCGTAAACGTAATAGTCGAACGTTAGAGGCATGGAGGCGTCTCTGTGACCGGGGACACTCGTGACTTTGACGATGGTGTCTGGTGAAAAAACTTGCTAGTACGATGGGTGCTCGGGAACGTGCCTCAGAGATGGACGCTACGACGAGCACTTCCGTTCGCTAATTGAGCGTGATTTTTCGCTCTCGTACCCCGCTCTGTAACCTTCTTCTTTTTTTTTACATTTGTTTTTTCTTCCTTCGTTGATTTTTTTTTCTGTCCCTCTCGTTCAAACGGGAAGAGTACAGCGAGAGCGCGGCGGCAGCGCGATACGCCGCCACCACCAGAGTGTGTGTGTGTGTGCGTGCGTGTGCGTGTGTGTGCGCGCGTGTGTGTGAGTGTGTGTGTCTTCTTCGCTCGTGCCTCTCTGCCTCTCTCCGTGAAGATTTTCCCAACACTTGGGATTATTTTACTTGCATATATTTAAAAAAAGAAGAAAAAAAAACGCTCGTAGAATCTCACGGTGTTACGGGCACGAGGATGTCGCCGCTGCTGGCTCGCCGGTGATCGAGACGCGCGTTTCCACGGAGTTTCGCGAAATCGAGCGAGCAGTGAATAAAGAGAGACGGCCAGAACAAATTGAGAAAGAAAGATCGAGGTGGCGGAGGGAGAGGGGAAAAAGAGTTGAAATACTGAGAGTGAGAGAGTGAGAGGACGGTCGTCGCGCAACACCTGCGGTGCGCGCTCCGATGCATTGTTGGTGAGTGTGCGCGCGTGGTTAAGTAACGCGTGTTAGTGAATGTCTCTCTATTTCGTGAGAGCAATACCTCCCGATTATATGTGTGCGCGATACTGTGCATTCTGTCGTGTATGTATGAGTCCCTTGTGTATGTGTATATATATATGTACATAACGTATGTATATGTGCGTGTGTATGTGTGTAAAACGTACGAGACGATAGAGTATGTGGCCTGGCTCGAATAGGCTAAGGTGGGAGTAAGAAAAAGAGTACGGGGAAGTGGTGAACGCGCGAGGCGATTTCGCCGAGAGTAGTACGAGAGTAGTATCGCTCCGCGTCTTTCCAATCTCTCACTTCTTCTTCTGTACCCCTCCTTCTATTTCTCTCTTCTTTGAAGTTTGTCTATCGCTGTGCAACACTCACCGAAATTTCATCGTCTTCCTTATATTCTATACATCGACTCCTCGTTTTACTCGGAAGATCTATAGTTTACAGTTTCGTAAACTCGTGTGCGTGACGCCTCCGAGCGAACGAATGAACGGTTTCGCGGTGGTAGTTTTACCCCGAAGGTGGGAGAGCCTAAGTGTTCTGGTTTTGACACGATGACATGTCGAGGAAGTTCTCGTAGGTATTGTGATAGATCGGGTAACCCGATTTCACGGGCATTCTTAGAACACTAGAGATAAATTCATTCCCGAACTTTTTTTTTTTTACTTACATCAATGCGACGGGTTTTACCTATTCTTTTTTTTTTTATTTCTCTTTCGTTCTTTCTCTTTTTCACCGAACGTGTGCGTCCGCTGGTGCTACTTACCGCTGGCTGGCCGCAGTTAACTCGTGTGCGCGCGTGTTGAGATGATAAAGTAAACGGTCGGGAGAGCGAGAGAGAAGGAGGGACGCATGGGATCGCGGTTATCGTGAAAAAAGTGGGAGTGTCGCGCATGTCGCGCCCGAACATGCTCCGATGCTTCCTGGCTCCCCGGCTGTGGAGATGGCGACTTCCACACCGATAAACTTCTTGCCACAAGAGAGTCTCCTCGAGAGACTTCTTGGTTATCCGCTGATCTCTCCCTACTCTCTTGGAGATCCCGTTGTTCACTTCGCATTCGTTTTACGATACACGGAGAAATAAGCTCACGAGGGACACGAACATCTCTTTACGAATATTATCCACCTCGTAACGCGATATGTCAGATCACTCCCGTATATACCGGATACCGGAAACGTTTTAACGGAGGAACGATAAGAGAAGAAAAAAAAATATTAACGCGCACCTCGGTAGATTCGAGGCTTTCCGGCGTCAACGGTATCGCGTTTATAACCTTCGCACGAAATTCGTATAAATATTTAATCTTCTCGGTACGATATCGACAGAGATATTCGATGTTCACGAAATCGTCGTCGAGATTCATGAGAACTGATGGAACGGACCGCAGCGAGGAGTAATCCGAATTTTTGCGTGTGTGTGCGTGTTGTCTGTTTGTGTCCTCTTTTTCTCTCTCCTCTCATCGGTTAGCTTGTTTCCCGAGGGTGCTTGCGGTTCATCGTTTCCTCGTCTCACAGTCCTGTCATTGTCTCTCGTCTCTGTTCAGATAAAACTCGCTGATTCTCGGACGGACGACTACATACGTGAATCTTTGCTGGAAAAGAACAAAAAAAAAAAAAAAATTAAACATAAATACATCGCACGCTAAACGAGTGTGATAAAAAGAAAAGCAAAAAAAAGTTACTAGATCGTCGCGAGTTTGTTCGTTTCGTCGTTTACCGAGAAATCATTACCCTATGAAACATGTCCATATTTCGTGTGTACGAGATTCTTACGCCTCGACGACTTATCAGGTGTCGTGATGTGCAATGTGCTTCGGACATTCGATAGGAGCTTTCGCGTCGACTGGTGTTTCGTCTGTTGCTCCAAGCTGGTGGTGGTGGTAGTGAACAGAGAAATTAAAAGAACTAAGATAAATGAATTTAGTGAAGGATAAAATTATAAAAAAAAAAAAAAAAAAAAAATCAATTAATATAAGAGACATTGCACGAGTGCGGAGAAAGAGTGACTTCATTTCTTTTCCTCTTTTGTTTATCACATGAGAAAATGAAAAAGGATTATCGCATCAAAGATGGATAGCATGCAGGACTTGCGCTCTGCGTATTGATGGGTATATGCTTTTCCTGCAGGAGACCCTCGAACAGTCGGCTGAATAACAAGATTTCTGAGCACATATCGGCTTCCGTAACCCCCCTCCATGTTTGTCTGGAGGAACAGAGAGGACCGGAACTGGGCTCGTGTGACGCCTCGGCTCGCAAGCCACAGGTAATGTACAAAATCTCCAGGAAAAAAAAAAAAAAAGAATTATACTGTAATTTTTT
>JAPYZD010000979.1:0-54932 GCA_030522725.1 Ichneumoninae sp. B BG-2022a | reverse complement strand
AATTACCCGGCAACAAAACTTTTTTTTTATGAAAATGATTCGTTTATTTTTTTGAATACGTATGAATTTTTTCAGATTTTTAAGTAATCGTTGATTTTTTATTTTTTTTATAGAAGAAAAATCAACGATTATGGTATATTGTGTATATAATAAAGATTGCGTATTCTGCACTCATGCAGTCGCACTCCGTTCAAAATAGGTGTATACTGTAAAATAATTTGTATGGAATTTAATGTACCGGAGTAGATTTTTTTGTGCAAAAGGTGCTATATTAAATTTCATGTAGAATTCTGGTGATAAATTATTGTTCGAGGTATTAGAAACATTGGGAATACTTTGTTTTTGAGAATTTACTTTAATTTCATGGAAAAAGTAGATTCATTTTTCATTATAATTGTATATTAAATTTGATGGACAAGTTTTTGCATAAAAACTTCCAGTTCGGTATAGTAAATTTACAGGTTTTTTACAATCTAGATATTTAGTTGGTTTTTGATATGATCATGGATCACGGAAGAAGGCACTGGGACGAATAAGTTAAACTTTATTGAGGACGATAGCGTATGGTGTATTCCATCAGAAATTTTCATGCTCTACCCCTTACCCCCTTCAATAATCGTGCCAATTTTTTTTGAAAACTATTTAGAAAAAGACAGAATACGTATTTTTTTTATTTGAGCCTCCGATCGATACTTCCGACCGTATAATTTTTATAAAAACCAGATTTTTTTTCGGCAAGGCTACTTTTTAAAACATGAATATCTTGAATGTTTTCAATGGTATAGAAAAATTTCTCAGACCAAATTTATTCAGGTTGGCCGAAATTATGCATAGTTTGAAGAAATCTCCTGATCAGTCTAAACTTGTGTTATCCAACCTTAAAGTGTAAAATATCCTTTTTCACCAACGTCCTCATGATGAGCATAAAAAAAAATCTATGCGAAATTGCGCAACTTTCGAACAAGGTGCAGAATGGCAAGATTTTTTTCGCAAAGTTCAGATCGAAGTTTGTCCAATAACCGACCGCTGTTCGGGCGCTCATCGATTCGACGAAAAACATAAGCGTCTAACTCGATTTTGCACTCTACACAGGGAGGCCGAGGAGTCCCACTACAGCAGCGACTATCTGGAGTACGAGACGAGGGAGGAGCGCGGCAACGAGTACTTCGACAGGAACTACGGTCCGGGCTCGGAGCTCTACGCTCGGGAGGAGAGGGAGCGTGTCGATCAGACCCGAGCCCACAGCGACATTTCCGTCGACTCGATCGAGCGCGGTCCCAGAGGAGCTCCGGGCATAGACCGAGCCCAGGAGGCCTGGCTCGACGATCTTCTCTCTCGTCACGCGAAGGTCGTTCAAGTAACGTATCCGAGAACGGCGAACAACGACAAGGAGTTGACGGTCGTGAGGGGCGAATATCTGGAGATTCTGGACGACAGCAGGAAGTGGTGGAAGGCGAGAAACTCCAGAGGCCAAGTCGCCCACGTGCCGCACACGATCGTGGCGCCCCACAATGCCTCGCACACCGGTGACGACGTGTTTAACAATCCGCTTTACACGAGCAGGTATCAACGACAGGGGCACGGCTACAATTACGAGGTGAGCACACCCGCCGCGGGTTCGAACCGGCTATCGGTGACGGAGGTAAATTACACTGTGTCCTCGGAACGGGATACAATGGACGATGAGTCCTCGGGTGACGGAGCCGCGTCACACTCCACGAAACGGTATCGGATAACCGAGGAGCGCAATTGTCTTGGGAAGATCGCGAGCTGCGGGTGCGCTCTTGAATGCAGTGCTCTGTTCGGATAATTTCAGCCGCCAGCTGGCAGCTGAATTTGACGTTCTTGTAGTTTAGTTTGCTCTCGATTCAGGGCTTTTTTAGGCAAGTCTACTCTGAGAAGCGTTCTTTTGTTATCAAAACGAACAGTAAGTTCCTAGTAAGTTTAAAAACTTACTAGGAATGAACAATCATACGTAAAGGACATCGTCGAGCAGATCTGCATTCGAGAACGCGACACTGTAAAAACAAATTGTAAATTTAAATTATCGGACTGGATTTTTCATACAAGAACTGGTGCATTAAATTTAGATAGATAGATAGAAGCGTTTATTTCGTGTTCTAAGACCGCAGCCCCCTAAATACACCGTGCCAGTACAAAATGAGCAACATAATAAAAAACACGAAAATAACAGAATAATAATACAGAAGCAAAATAATAGATTAAAAATAACAGAAAAATAATAGAATACAATTATGATGCAAACGCAAAAATGTACATTTATCATGAAAAATGAATGAACTTAATAATGATTAGAATTAAAGTACTTTTATAGTAAAAATTACAGTAAATTATTACAAGTAAAGTGTTTCTAAAGTTCTTAATATACTGTGCGTTAATTTTGTATCGCAATTCTACATGAAATTCAATATACCAGTTTATACGTAAAGATTTGCAGTGCCAGTAAGTTAAATTTCATACAATTTTTTTTACAGTGACTACGAGTTGAAAGGCGCGTCTGCAAAATTAACTATGTTTTTTTCTGTTCGTTTTCCAGGACTCTGAGATCGAAGGTACGAGCACCAGTCCCGGACCGGAAGCCGCTCACAGGCCGCACGCTATTCCGCCACCGGCCCCGGCCGACTGGGTGCGCAAGGAGCGACTCGGAAAGAAAGGTGAATTTCGATATTTTTAAAAAATCGTCGACCGCGGCCCTCGGCACCGGCGCGAGTCCCGAGGCGTATTTTATTCATTTAAAAAACTACAAAAAAACACACTTCTCTTCTAACGAATTAATTAACGATCGAGGCAGGCGCGACCGGCACGATTCCAAGTGCCCTAGCTTGACCGCGAATCATTAACTTCTTACCGTTTACCGTTTACGTGTATATAGAGAGATTTAAAAAAAAAAAACAAAACCAGAGACATGCGAATTATTATCGATAATCGCTTACGACTGAGCAATTTTACCATCAACTAGAGTTAGCCGCGCGAAGTCTACGGCGACCGGATGTTACACGAACTTTAATGGATCATTAGCAATTTATAGTTCGCATAGAGTTTGCCTCGAACGACGAGACGAGTTTTAGAAAGTGGCCATTCGGTACCTCGGAGCGGCTTCGTTCGCATTCCCACTCGGCGCGTGCGCGTCCTTCGGTCCAACATTCCAAAACAGAATGTAGCTTTTGTTTAGCTATTTCTGAAAAAAAAAAAAATAGAAATAAAAAGCCGGAAGAACCAGTCTTCTCGCGGCGAGGAGGAGCGAACGAAGCTGGGCCCACTGAGAATCGGGCGATAATTTATTCCACACCAAACAGACCGTGGATTCGTTCTCTTATCTATCATTATCTCTAAGCAATTAGTGTGTAACTTCGAGGAGAAAAAACAAAACCTTTAAAGTCCGGGACCACCTTGATTCAGTAATCGTTCGCGTGACGATTGACTCTCGAGGTCGTATATGATATATAACTGTCGTTATAAGTCATGTATTTATCGACTAACCAAATTTTAGATTTTAATTCTTAATAACGTTGTTCTCTCCGCGGCGAAGTGGGAAAACACAGAAAAACGAAAAAAAAAATAGTACCCGATAAGATGAACATACTACGATATGCCACTGAAATTATATATCCGCGAGAAATGGATCTGCGTTAGAGTATAAAAAGACAAAAAAAAGTAATAAGTTTATTATAAATATTTTCAGCAAATGTTTTGTCCTCTGTCCTCTGTGTGGGGCTAATGTGTGTGTCTTTGTATAACTGTTGTGTCACGTTGGAATATAATTTTACGAATAGCTTGTGCAAACTATACACGAAAAAAAAACGAAAAATTTATGCTAAAAGGATTCGATTGTTGTCCGAGGAGGAAAAGTAATCGCTGCACTGTCGCGGATTATGTCTTCGTCATCTCTTCCAAATCTTCACGCGCCACAAAAAAAGAAAAAAAAACCGGGAGTTACTTCAGTAGTTCTTGAAGTATTGCGAGATGCTTGTGTGTGTCTTCCAATTGTGCGTGTCGAGGGTAAATTATACGATAAACGTGCGAGAGAACAGTGGGCGTAGGTCGAGAGAGAAACTCAAAGAGTCAGTAATATAAATGTTGTTGCGATATTGTCGGTTCTTCGCGATTTCGCAAAGTGTGTGTACATTAGTTAAACGATTGTCGTATGATAAATATTGCCCGAACGTTTCCCCATTCGCAAAGGCGATTAAAAAAAAAAAAAAAAAAAACCATCGCCAATTTATTCGCATGTGGATTTTATGTGTGTCTCTATACAAATAATCGTTACTCGCTGAAACGAATTTCTTTTGTCCGACTCTCAATTCCTCTCTCTACCTCCGCACTGTCGCGTTTTCGTTTACACAATTTTCTTTCTCCACCTGTCTTGTCCGCGGGTTTCAGAATACGATCCGTCCAGTATTTCATTCTATTGTAATTTATGTAAATCTCTATTAATAAACACACTATTTGAATATTATATGTACGCCTGCGTTTATATCTTATATGTATTTTTGAAAGTTGTCTGTTTGTCTGTTTGCTTACGTGTTTGTCACGATTGTCAAGAAAATTCTTTTTCAAGGAGAACAAATTTTTGTCCGATAATTACATCGTAACGGGAATACGTCACTTCCGCTTTGAAAATCTAATTTTTCAACCGGAAGTGACGTCATAAGGGAAAACATCACTTCCGGTTTGAAAATCTCCTTTTTCGACCGGAAGTGACCTCATAGCGGAAATACGTCACTTCCGGTTTAAAAATCTCATTTGTCGACCGGAAGTGATTTCATAGCGGAAATACGTCACTTCCGGTTTGAAAAAATCTCATCCGTCGACCGGAAGTGACGTCATAACGGAAATACGACACTTCCGGTTTGAAAATCTAACTTGTCGACCGGAAGTGGCGTCATACCGGAAATACGTCACTTCCTGTTTGAAAATCTCATTTGTCGACCGGAAGTGACGTCGTAACGGAAACACGTCACTTCCGGTTTGAAAATCTAATTTGTCGACCGGAAGTGACGTATCTCCGCAAAATCTCGGCAAATCTAAAATTCAAGAGCGCGTGAAGCGCCCGCACCGCAACAACCTGCTAGTAGATATATATATATATATATTTATATATTAATATATTTATATGTGTGTATTTTTTTTGTACAAGGCTTGGCTCGTGCATCGTCCGTGTTCTCTATCTCTGCACGAGAACAGATTTACTATCGAATAATGCAACCGGAAGAGTATCCTTCATACTCGGCTTTCACTACTGTACGCTTCAATGTTTTTTTGGTTTACGCCACGAATCGAGGCTTCGGGAGCGCGTTAATTTATATTTTTTTGTCCCCGTGTACGGTAAGTGGACCGCGAAGGATATTTATTATGCATGGGCTTCAGGGTTCCGCACTTTGGGGAATAACGTAGCGTCGAAAATTTCGCATCCGCTTTCGCATCCCCCCTTTAACGATTAATTCAAACTATAAGATTCCAGCACCCGCGGCGAACTCAACAGGGAAGATATACCGTCGTCGTCGTCGTCCTCGGTCTCGGAGACTCTTCTGGGGCTTCTAAGAACTCCCCCGCTCGCCTCGACGAGCAAGGAATTCGACGTCTCCAGCTCGTCGGACATGTCAAGGTCGTACGTGACTTTCAGTCCCCCGCCTCCGCCCCCGCCGCCGCCGCCCCCTCCGTCGCTGCCGCCGGCCACGCACTCCGCAAGCACCTCCTCCAGCTCCAGCAGAACCGGAACCACGAGGAGCAACAAGTCCTCCGCGGAGGGCAAGAGCAGCCATCAGGAGCAGATGCGCGAAGAGCTCAAATTCGTCCTGACCATGTTCAGGGACAAGAAGAGGAGCGTCGATATCGAGAAGGAACCGGAAGTCCTCGTCGACCAGCACTCCACGCCTCGGGAGGTTCAGCGCTGGCTGGAGCACAAGGGATTTCCGGAGAAGGTTCGCCGCCAGCTGAAGGGAATGACCGGTGGAGATTTGTTCAATCTGACCGCTAGAGAACTCGAGCAACACTGCGGAATCAAAGAGGGCCGAAGACTCGACGAGCAGATTACACTGTCGAGGAACGCCTCCGGTTATCGCGCCTCGAGGTCCTGCGAGCTCAAGAAGATCCTCAACAAGGCCCGACGCAAGCTCGACGACGAGGTCTAGGAGGACAACGCGGAAGAGTCGATGGGATAGAAAAATTCATCGTTTGTGCTCAGATTTTTTGTTCCCATTCGGATTTGCTTGCTTGTTGGAAAATAAGTTTCCTGTTACGAAAAGATCGCTGAGCCGAGGATCGAAGACCTCGATGCATTCCTTTTCTTGATCTCGTTCCCTAGGCCTTTTGAATTAAGTTCATCTTAATTTACATTGATTTATAGTGTTTCGTTGTAGAATCAAATTTGTTATTAATTTACTGTTGATTCTCGTTACGTTATATATATAATATTTATTTAAAGCAATCACATATACATTGTAACAGACATAAATTGGATACTCTAGTCGGTATCGTTATTATGTGTTTAGATAAAACTATGCACACTTCCGGTGAATATCGTTCGCGCGTATATCGTCGCAATAGTCGTGAACACATGACGATTAATTCCAGGGTTTTCTTTCTTTTTTTTTATTTAATTGTTATTATCATTTTTGTATCGGCATGAGTAGACACATTTCAGGATTTTAGTGAGTAAAAACATGCGGAAGTTTTCTTCTTTTTCTTTTTTAGATAGCGAGAGAATCTAAGTTACATGCTGATTACCAATTGCCGTTACATCGTTCCTCGCAGGCACCTGACTTATTATTATACATGCTCATCGAACGGTTATCTTCGGTGTACAATCATACAGAATAATTTCTTTTCGTTATCCGGCCTGTTTAAGGCGACCGGGAAAACTCGGTCGACCGAAAATTCCGTCGCTTTAGATTGTTTTTAAAAAAGCTATAACACATTGCAAACAGTTTTGCTTACAGTGAACATGTGTGACAAAATTATTAAGTGGGAATGTACTGAAAAAATCCTGATATTATTTATAACGATCTCGTCATTGCCGTTTTTACTAAACAAGCACTTTTCACTTGTTACCACGATTCCGGTAAAGCGACAGAAAAAAGCTTTAGTAAATATAAAACGAAAGTTGTTACCAAAAACCGTCCTTTATCGAAGGAAAAAAAATTGACACAACGGCGAGCTAAGAAACAAATTTTCATGTTTTTTTTTGGCTCGCCATTGTGTCAATTTTTTTTCAATTTTTATTTTAGGGGTTCATTCGATAAAGGAGGGCATTGGAAACAACTGTTTGTCTTATAGTTGCTAAAACTATTTGCAGTCGTTTTAACGAAATCCTAGTAATATGTGAAAAGTGCTTATTTGGTACAAACGGCAATAACACGATTGTTACAAATGATAGTCAGAATGTTTTAAATGTTCTTTCCTACTTAACAATGTTGAGCATACAGCTCACCATGAGGAAAACTGTTTACACTTTGTTGCAGCCTTGCTATACACAATCTACTAAAGTGACCGAATTTTTGGTCAGCCAAACTTCTCTGGTCCCCTCAAGAGTCGACTGCACTCGGAATAGTTATCGAAACATTCCAGACGCGTCTGAATTTTTTTTTTTAGTTACAAAAGTGTTTTTTTTCTTTTTTCGGTAGAAAAAGGGTCACGAGGGTGTTATTACGGTAATAACTATGGGGAACTATTATAACGTGTTATATGTGTTCTTGGAGTAGAATACCCACAGTGACTGCCAGTCGGAGAAGTCGTTGAGAACTGACCGACTGGCAAAATCGTAACGAATACGCCAGCAGAAACAGGCACTGTCCGCAAGACCATTTTCCCCCTCACAAAAAAAAAAAAAAAAAAAAAAAAAATTCCTCGTCCCTTCATCCGCTGCTTTCAAGAATTATCGATGTAGTAAATTTGTAAACGCGTGTCTGTTAACCGATATGTCGATAGGAAAAATTCTTGGCTGCGAAAAATTCATCGAGAATCTCGTCAGCCCATCGTCGTTACATTATACACGTATCTAGTTGTGTATATCACAAAAAAAAAAGAAAATATTCTACGATACTCCACATCCTAAAAATAATCCTTCGGCGACTCGAGGTATAAAAAATTCTACGCAGTTTACAAAATCCTTCTAATTCCCAAAAGCGTGTAGGCCTTTTTTTTGTTACAGCACTTAACTAGGTCTCGACGAAGCAACAGTGCACTGTCCGCTTGTTAATCTTAATCTGTAACTCGAGTATGATCTATAAGTTTCATTATTTATACGCGACAGGATGGAACGATGGAGTCTTATCGGAATTAACTCTAATGCAACGATGGTTTCGGGAAACACGCTAATTCTCTCGACTGAGAACACGTGACGCTGACAAGTCGACCGGGAGAACAAAATTGTGATACTTTTTGTTTGGAAAAATTATAGTCTGGCTTCGCTAAGAGCATGTGCAATTACCACGGTCGATAACAAAAACTGTAATCAATTTTCCTCCACTCGGTGCGAGAATCGCCGTTTTACGAACGCTTCGCGTCCGTAAAACCCCATTCTCTCACCTTGCGAAGTAAAATTCCATACGATACTAGTGCGAAAAACTTTATTTTAACTCGTGCGATTGCAACACTCGGCTTCGGCTGGTATTGCAAACTCACGCTCGTCAGAAAATTTTTTACCGCACTAGTATCGTAAAGAACTTTTTCGCACGGATTCTCGCATTCACGATCAGAAGAAAAGTCTCATCCGAGGCTGAAATTACATCCGCTCCCGATGAGACTTTTCTTTTGGTCGTAGTTACGAAAACCCATGAGAAAATTTAATTACAGTTTTTGTTACCGACCGAGCGTAGGATGGCCGAGGAGGGTTTCATATGGTCTTAAGAGCATGTGCAAAATACCACGGTCGGTAACAGAAACTGTAATCAACTTTTCTCACGGATTTTCGTAACTGCTGGCAAGTGAAAAGTTTCAGCGAAAGCCGATACCATATCCGCATTCGATGTAACTCCTCTTGTGACCCAACATACGAAAACCCGCGAGAAAAGTCGATTACAGTTTTCGATACCGACCGAGCCCGTGACGGACGGGGAGGGAGATGGATCGCATGTTCTTAACTATACCGACATCAGTGTCCGTGCGCTAAGCATCGAATGATCGTTATTACTAGACTTTCCTCATGCTGGTTTCTCGTAATATAATTAATTACAACAAAAATTAACGCTAACGCAACGACCGTACGCTAAATATACTTATTCTCTCGGCTACACGAATACGCGACGATGACGACTCGACAGGAAAACAATTTTTGATTTTTTTTTTAGGGAACTTAAATTTCGGGACTTTACAGTTAACTATAGCGATATCAGTGTTCGTGCCCTAAGCATCGAATGATCGTTCTTATTCACTAGACTTTCCTCATTGCTGGTTTCATCGTAGTAAAATCCATAACAAAAAGTCAAACCCGACTAACGAGACGTGACTATTACGAACACACTTTTTTTGTTTTTCTTCTATTTCTCTAACAGTTTTTTTTCCATTTAAAAATCATTGATCAATTCACGTTTCAACACCGAGAACAATCGAAGAACGGATACACAGTACCGGCACTATTTATTATTTTGCGTCTGAACATGATCGACGGATAGTGCGATCGACGCGATGTTCATCGGCGCTTCGGACTCTACGTCTGTTTTCAGCTTGATTCTTCATCAACTCTGCAATACCGACCGAGCTCCGCCGTTTTTCGTGTTACGAGTATAGGCAACGTGCATACAAATACGTAAGCCTTTAACAATAATAATCCATTGTCAATCGTAGAACAAACATAGTCGGTGTCAATGTCGATAACGTATATAAATATATCTTCGATAGGTTTCACGCGCAACGTATAATAATAATAATAATAATGATAATCTATAGCGGTTTAGGCAAATTGCTCTCTCGACTAATCCATTGTATTGTGCGTCGCGTTCAGTTTTGCGATGTCTCTTAATTGATTTCCACATAATCTATAGTCCTCGTCCTGGTTTTCCGGATCTTTTTTCTGCGAGCTCGACATTTTTTCTTTCGAACGAGCTCCAAAAAAAAAAAAAAAAAATATCTCGTTATAATGCTTCATAAGAAGTTTACGAAATAAGCCGCGGTGCGCACACATATAATATAATAGACGTTCACCCATTAAATTCATCATCATTATGTATAAACATACCCTATCCATTAATGTTACTCGATAATTAATATAATTATAATTCCAGGTATATAATTAATTATTTACGGATAATCTTAAGCGTGCTGTTGACACGCTACAGTTAACATTAGACTCTATTTATTATTTCTTTTCTTCTTTTATTTATTTACTTTTAATCGTGTTTAGTGTTGCAGCCTCATTGAAAGTTGTCCGAGTTACGAAATAACTGGTCGTATAAATAAACTCTAAATACGACACGTGTATTATGTAAGTAAATGTTGATGCTTTGTGGTGAGTTTTTTTTCGGAGTGTGTGTAATGACGATCGTACTCGCTTAAGCGCTAACTCTCTTATAGTTTCACTACTATTTTAACTGAAATTGTAACGTTCGAAAAACCCGCCTTGGCCCCCCGTTTGCCATTTTTTTCCTTTTTAAGTAAAGTTTGTTCCCAAGCACCTTTACGAGGTTTCTCCCTTCATGTTCTTGCCGACGCGTACCGTCGTAAAGTCTCTTCACACCGGCCATCGAACACAGGATCGACGACCGAGAAACAAAAAAAAATGCCCGAGAGCCCGTGCCGAGTAAGCATCGAGTATGCGCTTTTCATTGACTCGATTATAATAATACGCGAAAGCCCGAGGTAAGTCGCGGATATAAGCGAGGAATAAAATACGACGTGGTTTAGCATGGTAAGTAGAGAGTTCCTGGCACGCGAGTGTTTTCTCTACTGGCGCTTTGCCTCCGAATCCTCCTTGGCTGAGACAGACCTTTATCGATTTGAATAATGATGAACGGATGAAATAACTTAGTCATTAATATTTGGTGATTAGCGAAATATTCAAAGCGGAACTATCCCACGGGAACACCGGGAGGATTGTCAGGGGAGTCGGGTTGCGGGTGGGAGTTACGGGGACACAGAGACGTGGTTTTGTTTTTTTTTTTTGTCAGCACAGACAACTTGTTATCCCGCACAAAGCGTAGACCCCGTGACTTGGCTCAATTACCAAAAACCTCCGGCGCTGCGACCACCCGGGGGATTGTTCACGCGGATGCACGCTCGGTGGGCCTCGTCGACGTCCTCTGCGAAACAGAAAAATCAATTTTAATTCATCGCTCGATCGTGACGGATCGATAGCTCGGGACTGAGAAATTACTCAGCCCCGATATTTAAACCTTCAAGTACGGGGGAATTTTTGCCGAGAGCAAACGACCAGGTCTTCTTTCAAGGATGATAACGATATGGATGTTTAGAAAAAAAAACACTTCAAGGTACGTATGTGAATTTTGACTACGACGATTTCTACTCAAAAGATGTCAAGACAGCCAAAAACGGAGATCATTCGGATCCTATGCTTTTTTTTTACAATTGCAGAGAAAACATTTCTGTACCCCGTCACTTCCGGTTAAAAAATCTTAGTTTTTCAACGGCGGTCCGTTAAAGAAAAAAATTGAAAAACTTCCGAGACGTCACTTCCGGTTCAAAAATCTTAGTTTGTCAACGGCGGTCCGTTACAGAGAAAAATTGAAAAACTTCCGAGAAGTCACTTCCGGTTCAAAAATCTTAGCTATTCAACGGCGGTCCGTTACAGAGAAAAATTGAAAAACTCCCGAGACGTCACTTCCGGTTTGAAAGTGTCATGCCCATCTCTTAATCACAAAAACGATACGGCCGTTCGCAATAAATTTTCTTCTGCGTTATTAAAAAAAGAACACGTCAAGGTACGTATGTGAACTTTGACTACGACGATTTCCACTCAAGAGATGTCGAGTCAGCCAGAAAACGGAGATCTTTCGGATATTATGCGTTTTTTATTTACAGTCGCAGAGAAAACATTTCCGTACGACGTTACCTCCGGTTCAAAAATCTTAGGTTTTTCAATGGCAATGACGTTACAGAGAAAATTTTTCTAAATGTCCGGGATGACGTCCCTTCTGGTCTGAAAATGCAATGCCTTTTCTTAAGCACAAAAACGATACGGCCGTTCGCAATAAATTTTTTTCTGCTTTTTTAAAAACAGAACAGTTCAATGTAGGTACGTGGATTTTTACAGATTTCTGTTTGCCACAACTTGTTATTCGAGTTGTTCGAAGGTTGCGTCTTGGCAATTTTTGGATCCTCGTTGAGCGAGGATCCCGTACATGAAGGTTCAATTGTATAAATGCTCGAACCGCTGATAGAGAAAGTCGAGTCCTGAAGATTCCTCTGGCCTTCGAGACGGGGACCCTTCGCCGATGGAGTGACGACCGCCGACTCCGGAAGAGTCGGAATACACGAGACCTGCGGCAATTTCGGCTTCTGATGAACCTCGTGAGTACCGTTCGTCTGATTGACTCGCGCCGCTGCCGCGGCCCTCGCAGCCTCGCGGGCTTTTGTGATTGCGGCATCCTCGTCGGCGTATCGCTTCGCATCCGCTCCGGTTCTCGCCACACCGCGGGGTCTCTGCGAAAGGCATTATCAACGATTAATTGAACCCGCAGCCCCCTAAGAACACCGTGCCAGTACAAAATAAGCAACATAATAAAAACAAGAAAACAATAATACAGAAGCAAAGTAATAGATTAAAAAATAACAGAAAAATAATAGAATACAATAACGATGCAAACGCAAAAATAAAATGCCAATAATCGAAAACAATAATAGAGAAAAAAATAACAGAAAATAATACTAGAATAGAACAGAATATTACTAGTTAGTTAGGCCTTTATTATTGAGTCGAGCTTCTATTATTGAGTTGGGTGATCGTACCTTCTCTCGGTCTTCCACCAAGTCGTACACGTAGGGAGGAAAGATCGGAGTCTCGACGAATTTTCCGTATCCGTGGACCACCTTGAGATCACACTCGTCGACGCATACTCTGCCGTTCACGACTACGTACTCCGGAACTCCGTGAACTTCCATGCCCTGATCGAAATAGACACATTTTTATAAACATTCATTAACCAAGACGATTTTCACTCGAGGGGTGAGAAGTCAGCCAGAACACAGATCTTCTCGATGCTACGTTTTCTTTTTAGTCGTAGAGCAACATTTTCGGTACGACGATACTTCCGGTTTAAAAATCTTAGTTTTTCAACGGAAGTGACGTTATACGACAAAACGTCACTTTCGGTTCAAAAATCTTGATTTTCGACCGGAAGTTACGTGACACGAGAAAACAGCACTTCCGGTTTAAAAATGGCGGTTTTTAACCGGAAGGTGTTAGAGGAAAATTTGAAAATGCTAACTATGACGTCGCTTCCGGGTTGAAAATCTCAGTGTTTCACCGGAAGTGACGTCATAATGAAAATTTTCAAAAATGTTCTCTACAAATTTCTACTCAGTGCCGGTGACCAAGTGTTCCTAGATTTTTTTAAATTTCGATTTAGTGCAGTCGGAAGTAGCGGCGTGAGGCCTTAAGGAGCCGAATCAGAGAGAATAAGAAAAATAATTGATTTATTTTTCTCGAGTTTGGTTAATCCGGCCCGTCGAATTCACACCTCGAAGATATTGAAGTCGACGGCCTGAACGTGATTCTCGGCAGAGATGGTTCGTTTCCTGTTGGGATCCCATACGACGATATCGGCGTCGGAGCCGATGGCTATAACGCCCTTCCTCGGATACAAATTGAAGATCTTGGCTGCGTTCGTGCTGGTAACGGCGACGAATTTCGACGGATCCATTATACCGGCGTACACGCCCTTCTCCCAAACGATCGCCATGCGATCCTCGACTCCGTTGACTCCGTTGGGGATCTTCGAGAAGTCATCCTTGCCGAGAGACTTCTGTTCGGCGTTGAACGTACAGTTGTCGCTGCCCGTGACCTGCAGTCCGTCCCTGCGTAATTAAAATCAGAAACGATTAATAAACGGAACGTACGAAATATTTTGCCTGGCAAAATTAAGGATGCATCACACATACATTCTGAACGAAAAGTTCAATTCGATCAAAATTTCAGTACTTTGCGCTATTCCAAAAATCTGAAAAATCAGCCGAATTAATTATGTCAAGACTTTTCATTTTGCATAATGATAATGCCAAAAAGTTATCAATATATTATTTTATTTAATTATTTAAAATGATTATTAAAATTATTAAAAGTATTAAAAAAATTAATTGGTTAAAACAAAAAACAGAAAACCTTTTTTTTCGCATTTTAAATGAATTTCTTGACTTTTTAGAATTCATATGAATTTTTTCAGAACTTTCAAACATTTCAAAATGTATTTTTTTCGAAACTTTATAAAATCGATGTAGAGGCACGAATTTCGGATATATTTCCGTGTCACGATTGCACAGTACCCACAAAAAATGTAAGAAAATTCTGAAAAACATGCATGTTCCTTCTACAAAGTCAATGAATTCATTTGAAATGAGATAAAAAAGGTTTACTGATTATTTGTTGAACAATTTTTTTGATTAATTTGTTGATAACTTTTTAACATTACTATTACGCAAAATCAATGTTCTTGTCACTTTTAATACAGTTGATATTTTCAGATTTTTATACCAATAGAAGGTGTTAAAATTCTCACTGAATCTCTCTTTTGGCTGTGAATGTATGTGAAGCATCCTTAAATTTTCGCAGCTCGCCTCTCGATGAAATATCTTTTGCATCGTTCGCAATTATCAGACTATATCCGTCCGCAGTCGGCGCGTGAAATTTGTATCTCGTCTAACCGGTAGATCTCTCGATAATACAGTTATTAATACGTCGGATACACGGTTATTAATCGAAACAGTTTTCCTTTGCTCGTGACTCGTCACGCCACACAACAATATTTCTAGACGCATGTATGTTGACACGTTGCCCCTCCTTAGCATATCGTGTCGACGATCCGTGTATATAAATTCATATGCAAATAGCAGCACGGCAGCTGGCGCGCCGTTAGTTATAACATCCTTCCTGTGTACACTTATCTTGTGTGTGTTTTTGAAGCATCAATTATTTTAAATTCGTGTCAAGAGCCGACGGAGCGATTCGTGACGCTTTAATGCTCGTTCGGTAATTTCTCCGTTCACGTACCATTCGACGTACGTGCCAGACGAGTTTACAGAGAAATTCTATTGCACTCCGTAAAGGCAATCGAAAGCCTCGCCAGCCAAATCTGGCGATACGTAAAAAAATAAAAAAAATGAAAAAAAAATAAAAAAAAGTACTTGGAAAGTTCGCATGTACGAAGAAGTCTACGGCATTAATCTCACTCTCTTCAAACGCTATCGCGCACATGCCCTGATTGCGTTTTATCGATTATACAAGTAACCATACGAACGAGGCTTTGATAACCTTCCGAGATTATTTTCTCTCCACCGCCTCCCTCTTTCCCTTCCGGAGATCCTCGCAAATTGTAAGACGAGACGACGGCGTTCTATACGTTATTCTCGCATCATTGAAGCGTGCACGGAGCGTTACGGCGCCCCAGTATCGCGAGACGTTACGTCTGTAACAATCGAGGGAACTTCGACCAACCAGCAACTGTGCCTGCTCCAAAAAAATTTTGAAAATTAATCGACCTTTTTTTCCTGTGACCCGGATTTCCCTATCGAATATAAATTTGGGAGTAAAATGAGTTGCAGATTTGCGATCAATGGAAAAAAAATCTATCGGATTTGAGCTCGAATTGACGGAAGAGAAATTGTATTTTTTTGCTATTTTCAATCAACGATATCGTGGCTTGTCGATGATTTGATGAAACCCTGAAGCGACAACATTTCACTTTTCGACCCGTTTTGCTAAAAATTGTATTTTTTTTTTTTTTTTTGCTAAAACAGCGATATATCCACTTTTCGATGAGTTGACAAAAAAAACCCTGAAGCGACAAAGTTTAGTTTTCTGACTAAATAAAAAAAATGCTATTTTTTCGCTATTTTCAGCGGTATCTCCGCCATCCGCAGAAAAACCCAGGTGCATATCGTGTTCTACAGTAGAAAATACACAAGATAAGGCTTGTACAGATATCGAACCATCTTTTCGAGCTTTGAAAATATTTTTAAAAAAATAGTGATAAAAGTTCCTTTGCAATTTTGTATCAACTTTTCAGTTTCCAAAAAATGTACTCCACCACATATTTCCACGATTCTGTTCATCCTCTACACGAACACGATTCTAGTTTTCTTCCCAAGTCAAGGAAAGTTTCATAACCCGAAAAAAAAAAAATCAATTTTTTTTCACGAGCTTCAATCGCGGTCGATGATCGGTTCGATACTTACTCGGTCAGCTTCTCTATCAAGTAAGCGGGGGTCGTGGGGTCCGGTCTGAGTGGCGGGCAAGTGACGAGTCGCGCCGCTTTTTCGACGTTTTTGCCGTATTGCTCGCTACCGTCGATGCCGAGGCTGCTCGCCAGCGGCTCGCCGAACACGACGGCTCCTTCCGAGCGTTTAGCGTATATCACGTCCGCAGCTGACTTGCTCATAACGGCCGTCACGTACAACGGGCAATTCACCTAAACGCGAGACACACCTCCTGCCAATACAATAATCCTCCCAAACTGCCGTCCCACACGCAATTACACGAAACTACAAAGTTTACCGTGCGCCAACATGATATGCGAGAACGCGTGCTTATCGTGCCTCAAACGACCGTGCAAAATGCTCTCGGAGAAGCGACGATTAAACTAAACGCTACACATAGCTGTCCCGCAACTCGGACCGCAGGTCTAATAACAGTCAAATTAAAAAGAAAACAATAATAAAAAAAAATTAAAGAGAAGCAAAGGAAAACTGAAACTGGAGTATAAACTCTAATAACGGCATTCATGCAGGCGTAAAATTGCGCACGAGAGAATCTACATCGTGACACAACATCTGTTGCTCGAGAGTTGAAGAAAAAAAAAAAGAAAAAAAGAATATTGCGAGTAGTCGAGAGTAGTTTGCCGGAGTCGGCGAGAAATCGCGGAGCTCGCGCGTGCGAGGTCTTCTACGGCGAGCCCACGTAGTTATCTGTCCGGTGACCTATTAAAAAAAACTGGTCTCCTCCTCGTTGCCCCTTTCGCGTGGGAAACTCGTGGAAAAGTACCGACGCGCTCGATCGCTGAGTGAATCTCCTCGCGACGGTGAAACTGCGTCGATCAGGCCTCGTCCGAAAACGTCTTCTACATAACGTTCCTGACCTCGGCGAAGAGGCGTATCAAACTCACTCGGCTAATTTGGTCATGAGGGCGAACGGAGTGTCGGTGTCCGGCCTCAGCGGTGGACTGAGAACGTGTCCGGCGGCGTGCCTCCAACAGCTGTGACTATAGTTGGTACCGTCGGTGCCCAGGGCAGCGGCCAGCGTCTCGCCCCAAACGCAAACTCCGCGCTTCCGGGCAGCCTCGAGCGCATCCGCCGCGCTACGACTCATCACATGCACTACGTACAGCGGGCAGCCGACCTAAGCGTGCGAGAACGTTCAGCCTTCTTGACATTCAGAGTTTCCATTCATATCGACTACTACTACAACGGAATGAAGAGAGAGATGAGTGTTGCGGAGGTTCATGTGGAGAGATGCGCACGGTGAAAAAGGTTCGTGCAGTTGAACAAACATTTCTTGACTGAGGTCCACAAAAAAAGAAATAAATAATTGTAAGGTGGCGAGAAAAAAAAATCATTTTTGCGAAGTAATGTTCGAAAGTGTACGGATGGTTTTCAGTGTATGAGGGGCAAGGCGGACTGTTTTTGTACACTTTTCGGGAATATGAAACAAGTGGCCGTTTTAGCCTGCTCTTACTACTGCAATGGTATCGAGATAGATAAGTATTGCAGAGATAAATATAGCGGAGCGATACGCACGGGAAAAAGGTTCGACATTAACGAGAAAAAATTGTGGATCATTGTAAACAAGAAATGTTTGCTAAATGTATGAAGAATTTTTCACTGTGTAAAGGGGAGCGGGGCAAGACGGACCATTTTTATGCATTTTTCTCGCGCTAAAAAAAAGTGTCCACTTTGCCCCGCTCCCAGTGCCCGCAGCTTCAGCGGCAAGCGAGGACCAGATAGCGACCGGATCGGCGATCTTATTTTTGCAGCAATCGAGGATTCTCGTTCTTGTATCAATTATAAAATTACCGGTGGGACACGTGAGTGCGTTTAAAGCAAAGAGCGGCACGTCTCGGTACGCGGAGGGTTTCTTGCACCGGCCGTGACGCGGCTTGGGGCGACGAGACGACCGCGAGCACTCTGTTTTACGACAACGTGCCGCGATGAAATCGAGCGGGAGTCCGTGATTTTCTAAGACTCCGCAAGGACTTGGGAAGCATCCGGTCGTAATCCGCGAACATGCGATTGTCGGCTCGGCGTTTTATCGCCCATGCTGGTCCTCGCTCGCGGCTAATGGCTTTTAAGAATTGTACCGGCGATACGGGCACCTCGAAAGACGTACAATGTTTTCAAGCATAGCAACGAGCACGTTCAGCCTGGATGCAAAAAGATCGGGCAACGATTATTATACATAAATTACGAAATACGATAGAACTACATAAATACGGTGCTGAATGGTTGCACCAATGGGATACCTGGTTGGCAATGACGCAGGCTCTATTTACGGCTTCCGCTTCTACTTCTTCGGGACGTGACATTTCGTGCCCCTCCGGGCCAGTCACTCCCGCGGCGAGCAATCTCTTCGTGTTCTGCAATACGACACGGTGAAAAGAAAAAAACATTAGATTGACGGATCAAAGGTAAAGTTATAAAAGAAAAAAAGTGTAAAAGAAATATATAGAAAAGTAAAAAATAAACCAAGACTGAAGCAAAATTTTTAAAAATGAGTGACTAGTTAAATGATCAAATAGTAAGATAGTAAAATAGTAAAATAGTAAAATAGTAAAATAGTAAAATAGTAAAATAGTAAAATAGGAAAATAGGAAAATAGGAAAATAGGAAAATAGGAAAATAGGAAAATAGGAAAATAGGAAAATAGTAAAATAGGAAAATAGTAAAATAGTAAAATAGTAAAATTCTCAAATTCTCAAATTCTCAAATTCTCAAATTCTCAAATTCTCAAATTCTCAAATTTTCAAATTCTTAAATTCTTAAATTTTTTATTAACTGAGCAAAATTGTTCGGCGGTCTCACCTCGGCGACCAGGTCGCCGTTCTCGGCGTGCACCATGGCCACTGCGCCGAGACTCTTGCACGCTCCGAAACCGGCGATCAGCTCCGGATCCCTCAGCATGAACAGATCCGGATAGGCCATGAAGAACTTGAAGCTGTTGACTCCGTGTTCCTGCACGAGCGTCGACATTTCTTCCTTCACCTGCGAAAGCGATAAAATTCCTTGCATTAGAAAAATATTTCCAACAATTGTGTTAAACATTTCAATGGATTTTTTTTCTCCTCTGCGCGAAGGCTACATACGGAGAGCAATAATCGCGACACGGCTCGCGTGATGTAGGTCAAAAGTTTACAGCGGGGCGATATTCGCGAGCACGCACCGTCGTCGTCGGGTCTATCAGCGCTCGACGTGTACGCGGGCTCGTCGTCGAGCGCGAACGATCACCGAGGGGGAAACACAGTTATTTAGAAAAAGGGAGAAAGCCGATATAATCAGGCGGGTCTCGTAACTCTCCGAGTGAGAGAGTTCTCCACGTACGGGACGTTTTAACGAGCTGTGCTCGTCCGGCTGATCCGATGTCCGCTCGGCCAATCCTTCACGATCGAACGAATCGTAATTTTCGTTCAGCTTCTCTTTTTCTTCTCTTTTTTTACGAGCTCGTTGATTTACCGAAACGGTCACGACTGACTTCGACGCTGATTCGCTCGACGCCGCACAATCGAACGGATCGTAATTTTCCTGGAGCTTGAGTCTTCTTTTTTGTACAAGTCCGTTGATTTACACTGTAAAAAATTCGTAAGAAATTTAATGTACAAAAACTGGTATATTAAATTTCATGTACAATCGTGATGATAAATTAATGTTCAGTGTATTAAAAATATTGAGAACACTTAATTTTTTTAATAATTTAATTTCACTAGAAATGTAAATTAATTTTTCATCATAATTGTACATTAAATTTAATGTGCCGGCTTTTGGATAAAAAAATTCCAATACAGTACACTAAATTTACAATATTCCATTTCCGAGGAGCTTGAATTTTCTTCTTCTTCTTTTTTTTACGGGTCCGTCGATTTTCCGCAACGACCTTGATGGATTTCTTCGCTAATTCGGCCGATGCGTCATGATCGAACAAATCGTCATTTTCGTGGAATTTTAATCTTCTTTTTTTTACAAGTCCGTCGATTTACCGTAACGGTCTTGACTGACTTCGGCGCTAATTCGGCCGATGCTTGAGTCTTCTTGTTTTTTATAAGCTCGTTGATTTACCGCAACGGCCTTGACTGACTTCGGCGCGAACGAGGGAGCGTTCAACGAACCGGGTAAATAAGCTCGATATAGTGTACAATGCCCAGTGATTACGGCGCGTAGAATTCAAGGACGATGACAATGCTGCTGCTGCACCGGTTGAGCGATTCCCACGAATTTCCGGCTGCCAACGTCCGGGATTAGGCGTGTTCCGCATTATACGCCATTAACCCCGTTTGCTTCTCTCCTGGGGCATCCGAAAACGGGGAAACTCGGTGGCGATACCGAGAGAGCCGTGAATTATGCCACTATTTATTAGCGGCTCGCAACGTGAGAATCCGTTGCGAGGAGAACAATAGCGGGACGTATATTCTGGTTCGGCTTGGCTTCTGGAAAACGTAAACGGGAGCAGATTCAAGCGCCACTCGTTGACTTCTCCACGGAGAACTTCTTGCGTTTGAAGGTTTTGAAATTACCTAAAAACGGTCATGATCATAAAATCTTCAAAAAATTATTATCATAAAATCGTCAAAAATGTTCGTAATCATAAAATCGTCAAAAATGTTCGTAATCATAAAATCGTCAAGAAATTGTCATAATCATAAAAACGTCAAAAAATGTTCACAATCATGAAATCGTAAAAAAAAATTGTCATGATCATAAAACCGTCAAAAAATTGTCATGATCATAAAACCGTCAAAAAATTGTTATGATCATGAACCCGTCAAAAAATTGTCATCATGAAATCTTTCAATAAAGTGCAAGGTACGCCTTGCAATTTTTTTCGGAAAAGTGTAAGATTTCCAAAAAGCCGCATCCGAAAACGGGGAAACTCGGTAGCAATGTCGAGAGAGCCGTGAATTACGTGGCTCTTTATGAGCGACTCACTACGTGAGAATCCATTGCGAGGAGAACAATAGCGGGACGATATCCTCGTTCGCCTTGCGCTTATGAAAAACGTAAACGGGACCAGGTTCAAACGCGACTCGTTGACTTTTCCACGGCGAGAGCTCGGCTGTGTTTCATTGCCGTGGAAGACAGTTCTTCTCTAGTTGGCAGTCGGAATTACGGCGCTCGGAGCAGAATTTGCAAATTAGATGCCCGACCAACTAAGCACGTCCCGCTCTGCCCCACCCGGTGAAAAAATGTTTGTACATTTATCAAACATTTCTTGTTCACAAAGAATTCCCTTTTTTTCTCGCCAATGACCCAGTTTTTTTTTATTGTGGATCTTCGCCGAGAAATATTTGTCAAACGTACAAACTTTTTTTACACCGCTCCACCTGACCCGGTAAAAAAATATTTGCACATTTATCAAACATTTCTTGTCCACAAAAAAAAAAAAATCACATTTCTTTATCGATAATGTTACAATTTTTTTCTGTGTGGATCTTAGTCAAGAAATATTTGTCAAGTGTACACAAACCTTTTTCACCCCGTGCGTATTTCTGCGCTATATTTATCTCTGCGATATTGCTCTCTCTCTCGATTCCCTTCCAGTCGATAAGAATTGACACTCCGATTATCAAGAAGGTTACTTTCTCGCTCGCTCAGGTCGTCTTAGATCTTCTCGTTCGCCTTGTCTCGTGGAAAAAGTAAACGGGACCAGGTTCAAGCGCCACTCGTTGACTCTTCCACGTCGACCTGGGTCTGTGTTTCATTGCCGTGCTGAGTTCTTCTCCCGTCGGCGCTCGGAATTACGGCGCTGGGAGCAGAATTTGCAAATTAGGTACCCGACCAACCGAGCACGTCCCGCTGACCTCGTTGCGCCTCACCCGCTCCGGCATCGTTCCGTTGCATCACGCCGACGGTTATCGATACTCGAGCCACACACGAGCTCGAATCGAACGATCGTCGAATCTCCGTTATCGCGCTCCCCGTCGCCGCTTCTCGCCGCGACGATGAATGGCCGTTTTTCTAATTAACTCGTAACTCGGCGCGGCGTCGAGGTGACCGAGTGAAACGGAGACCGTGCGAAAATACACACTTGACCGTACGGCACGACGACCCCGAGCTAGTTGAACTCCGCTTCGCGACCGTGCAACAGAAAATTGCGTTGACTCTTGCACAACTGGAACATTTGTCACGTCGCTAATAAAACTGCTGCTGCAAAAAAAGAATTGTTGTACGTTTAACGAAATGCTCTTGACCACGAACGTTCACCATTTTTTTATTTCTTGGCAATTTTTCATTTCTAGTCATTTTTTTTATTTCTTGGCAATTTTTGATTTCTAGTCATTTTTTTATTTCTTGTCAATTTTTTTTCTTAAAATTTATTCCGTTTATCGGACAAAAGCCATTTACAAGACGATAAAGAAGTATCATCCAAAATGTGAACTTTGCAATTCAAATAAAATGAAGTTTTTAAATAATATAATGTTCATTTCATCATTCATCGTCATTAATCAAAAAGTGAAATTTTGGAAACTTGTGGACAAGAAATTATTGTGAAATGTCCTTTTTTTATTTTACTGCAATGGCCTATCGTCTCGGCGATTCCCGAAGTTCGGGCTGCTTCGCGAACGTTGAATGATGTTCGCATTAATGAGGACTCTCACCTTTGGACTTCAGTTCGTAATAGTGAAGAGCGTAGCGAAAACGAACGTCTCTGGTCCACGAACGTCCACAATTATTTTTTGTCTTTCTTGTTAATTTTGCAATCATTGTACTCAAAACATAAAATTTTGGAAATTTGTGGATACGACATTATTGTTAAATGTACTTTTTTTTACTGCGATTTCCCGTCCTCGCGGCGATTCTCAAAGATCGGCTTTATATGACCTTGAAGATATTTGCCTGACATCAAATTTCATCTTTGGCAAATCTCAATACACAGCTTTAGCAACAAAAACAAATATATATTTAC
Source organism: Ichneumoninae sp. B BG-2022a (assembly GCA_030522725.1). Taxonomy (NCBI): domain Eukaryota; kingdom Metazoa; phylum Arthropoda; class Insecta; order Hymenoptera; family Ichneumonidae; species Ichneumoninae sp. B BG-2022a. The sequence goes on along the minus strand of JAPYZD010000979.1, from coordinate 31,639 downwards.
AAAAAAAAAATTGTTCCCTTTTTCACGTGCGATGCAAAACACAGCCGTTATAACTTGACGCAATTTAGTCCCATGCAGATATCTTCAGGGTCATTGCGTTATTCACAAACATTGAATGATGTGCGCACCATCGAGTCCTCACCTTCGGACTTCAGTCGGCAATGGCAGTGAAGTAATGCAAAAAAAAAAAAAAAAAAAAATGTTTGTACATTTGACAAACGTCCGTGGTCCAGAAACGTTCACATTTTTTTTCTCGTTAATTCTGCAATAATTTTTTAATAAAATAATGAAATTTTTAAAAATCGTGGACAAGAAATTATTACTTTTTTAAAATCGTGGACAAGAAATTATTATTAAATGTAATTTTTGTTTCTGTTAATGTGACGGCCGATCCTCTCGGAGATTCTCGAAGATCGGCCTTATTCGCAATCGTCGAACGGCGTTAGCATTAACGAGTCCTCACCTTTGGACTCCAGTCGGTAATGGCGATGTGAAGACCGTAGTCGCAGCATACTTTCTCGTCGGCGCTAGCCCGGTATCTGTCGTAAGCCTCGAGGAGGCTCTCACCCTTCTTCGGTATAACGAAATCCATGATCATCGTCGTACCACCGGCGACAGCTGCTTTGGTGCCTTGATAGAAGTCGTCCACGGACGTCGCGCCCATCAGCTCGAGCTCGAAGTGCGTGTGAGGGTCGATACCTCCGGGCATTACGTATTTTCCTCGCGCATCGATCGTCCGAGTCCCTCCGGGAATAATCAGGTTGCGTCCCAGTTGCCTATAAATAAAAAGAAAAGCATTAACACCGTAAAAAATAAATACATTTTATTTAATTTATACTATAAATTTTATTTTATTTATATCATAAATTCTATTTATTTCATATTATAAATTTCAGTTCTTTTACATTATTAATTTTTGTTTATTTTTTTTATCTGGCAGCGTGGAGGAGCATGGACGGACTGCTCCAAGCTTACGTGAAGACTCTCGTGACTTTGCAGACATCCAGACTCGACGGAGACAGGAGAAGCACTCAGTGCGAATATTTTTAGAGCCAGGCTAAAGCGAGTCATGAAAACGTGTCGGAGTAAAGAAATAAATAAAAAAATTATTTATTTTATATCACAATTTTTTAAAAAGTGTCTGGCAGATTGAACGAGCGTGGAAAAACTGTTTCAAGTTCACGTGGGGAGTCTCGTGACTCTGAAGCCATCCAGACTCATCGGAGACAGGAGCACTCGGTGCGAATATGTTTGGAGCAAGGGTAAGCGAGTCATGAAAACGTGTCGGAGTAAGAAATAAAAAAACAAAGTTTATATTACAATTTAAAAAACATTGCCTGGCAGCTTGGACGAGCATGGACAATCGTTTTCAAGTTCACGTGTCTAAAGTCTCGTGACTCAGAAATCATCCAGACTAGTCGGAGACAGGAGGAACACTTGGTGTGAATATTTTTAAAGCAAGGCTAAAGCGACTCATGAAAACCGCCTCGGAGTAAGAAATAAAAAACCAAAATTGATATTACAATTTAAAAACCATAGTGTGGCAGCTTGGACGAGCATGGACAGTCGTTTTCAAGTTCACGCGTCTAGTCTCGTGACTCAGAAATCGTCCAGACCAGTCGGAGACCGGAGGAGCACCCGGTGCGAATATTTTTAGAGCAAGGGCAAAGTTGGTAAATGAAAACCCGTCGGAAAGTCAACGTTGGAGAATCTCTTTGGCTCCCCTCAAATCGCTCTCGTTAAAAGGAATCACGCGCGACGTTCAAAGAGAAGAAGCCTCGTCCCGTCCGGGTGTAGGACAGCGGATAGAGAGTGAGTCGGGGCTCCGGCGATGAAGCGACAAACGTGCACGAGCTGCGTCCGAGCTCCTCTGTATCGTGTGACGCCCTGAGAGTCTCGTATTTCCAAAGGTGCGCCGCGAGCTCGACGACGAGTTAAGCCCAAACAAACCGCTGTGAAATTGTAAGGCCCGACTACAATTACCGGTCCCCGTCGATTCGACGATTCGCCCGTGAAAGCTGTTGGAGAAAATAGAGAATTAATTTTACAAAAAGTGCTAAAGTGTAAGTAAGAATATATGGACGATGGTCGATGGCGCTCGCATGTAAAATAAGTCGGGTCGTTAGCGCGAGGGGTGGAATTTAATATCGAGCTTAATCTCGGACAATATTATAAATCATCGAACGAGGGGGCAAGCTGGCAATGAGGAGAGAGTCACGGAGCAGTGTGGGGCTTAAACGAGCTCCCCAGAGCCGTTTCCGGTGACGGTCCTGCGGCACGGATTATCGCACTGGTTCTCCACGCGCCATAAGCCTGGCTGTAATATCGAAAGAACTGTAATTTTTAAAAACGACCCCTCCAACGACGCGAATTGCCGCGTACCCTGAAATACCATAAGTGTATGCGAACGATCGGAAATTCCTAAGATTTTAATTCTGCAATTTATATTCAGTTTTGTGGATTATTATCATTTATATGGTTTACTTGAATTAATTACATTGTAAAGACCCCTTCAGCGATGCGAATCGCTGCGTGTCTTAAAATACTATAAATGTATGTGAACGATAAGACATTTTTTCTTTATGAATTTTGCAATTTATATTCATTTTTTAGATAATCATTTATATGGATTATATTAATTCATGACATTGTCATTTAAAAAATCTTCATTTGTTTTTTACGAATACACGTTTAAAGATTGGTAATTAGTCGTATACTCACTTAATAATTCCATCCTCGATGTAGACATCGGTGTCTATGATCGCATCCTCGTTGACGACTTTTCCATTCTTTATCAGCAATCGATTCTGCGCGCTCTGCAAACAAAAAGTGGAACCACGTTATTGTCAGAATGTAGTTTTAATGAATTCGCGAGTGCCAGGGAGGAGCCGACGGTGCGACCGACTGCTCGCTCTAACTACAAGTTTCGTATCCGGCACAGTGAAGATTGTATGTAATTTGCTGATCGACGGCTGCAAGTACGCGTAGCACGCGCGCATCTACTCCAATTTGGAATGCAGAGCGAGCGTTAACAACGCCCGTGACAAACTAAGAGATAACAAACGAGCTGACAGTAGTTTCCAATTTTCGAAGTTCTGAGTGCGAGCGGGGCATAACGGAACACCGGGGCAAAACGGTCCCGTGTCAGACAGAAAATCGCTACAGAATAGTGCGTTTTGCCCCACTCCCCCAACATTTCTACCCTTGAAGTTGAGAACGGGGCAAAACGGAACACCGGGTCAAAACGGTCCTGTATCAGACAGAAAATCGCTACAGAGTAGTTCATTTTGCCCCACTCCCCCAACACATCAAGTTCACGTGGGGAGTCTCGTGACTGAAGCCATCCAGACTTGTCGGAGACAGGAGGAACACTCGGTGCGAATATTTTTGGAGCAAAGGTAAAGCGAGTCATGAAAATGCGTCGGAGTAAATAAATAAAAGATACAATTTATATTACGACAACAAAAAAATGTCAATTTTCGAAGTTCAGAGTGCGAGCGGGCCATAACAGAACACCGGGGCAAAACGGTCCTGTGTCAGACAGAAAATCGCTAGAGAATAGTGCGTTTTACCCCACTCCCCCAACATTTCTTAAAGTTGAGAACGGGGCAAAACGGAACCCCGGGTCAAAACGGTCCTGCATCAGACAAAAAATCGCTACAGAGTAGTTCGTTTTGCCCACTCCCCCAACATTTCTACCTTTAAAGTTGAGAACGGGGGAAAATAGACCACCCGGGCAAAATGGTCCCGTGTCAGCCCGAAAAAAAATCACTAAAGCATAGTTAGTTTTACCCCACTCCCCCCTACATTTTTGCCGTTTAAGGCAACAACAGGATAAAATGGACCACCGAGGCAAACTAGTCTCGTGTCAGGTAGAAAAAAAAATTATAAAGAATAGCTCATTTTGCCCCACTTTCGCAAAACGTTTGCTTTTAAAGTTGAGATTGGGGCAAAATGGTCCCGAGTCAGGAAGAAAAAAAATCGCTAAAGCATAGTTCGTTTTGCCCCACTCCCCCAACACTATTTCCTTCAAATACGAGAACGGGGCAAACGGGAACACCGGAGCAAAACGCTGCCCGCCAGGCATAAGAATCACCAAAGATAGTTCGTCTTGCCCCGCTCCTTGCCACATTCGCCTCTAAAGCCGTCAACAAGTTAAAATGGTAACCCGGGGCAAAATGGACCAGCCTTTCCAAACAAATCGCTAATAGTAGTCCATCTTGCCCCACCCTCCCCTCGCGTCCCTCCAATCGCGAGCTCAATTCCCTCGTCGATTTTCATTGCACCTCAAATGTCGACGGAACGGAAAACCAGACGTACTCAATATTTGCCAGCAGACTGCAGCGGCGCGTGAAGAGTCGCAGATGCAGAAGAAATGATAATTACTCAGACACCGTGACGCCGTCTAAAAGGACCTTTGGCATTCACGTTCGCTCCCCTCGGCTCGGCTCGGGATAAAACATTGTCAGTTCACCCTCGCACCGGGGCCGAGAGTCTCTCCGGCCAACCCTCCGACCTTTCTTCCTGCTGCACGGCCACCGAGTCGACCGCCGAGTTGTCGCCCTTCCACCTTGCACAACCCTCGCCGCCGACCCTTTCGGTATAGATTTTCCGGCAGGCAAGGGCGAACGCCCCGACAACAGGGCGTTTAAAAAGCACCCCGCGGCCTCCGCCACTCCGCAACCCGATACTAATCCCTCGTGTCTGTTTCAAAACCGCCCCCACGAAAAACGCCTCGCGAAACACTCGTTCACCAATCAACCGAGTCACAGCGACTCGACGATCGATAGAAACTCCACAGGTTTGTCGTCAATTGGTAAATAGATAATATATAATCTCACGAAGTTAGAACGAACAACTGTGAGAAACGACATTCGAAGGCGATGGATTACGCGCGGTAGAGTTAAAATAGATCCTGATTTATTATTGACCAGAGCCGGTGTAAGTGAGTTCTATAAGCGGCTTATGAGAAATGGTACAGTGGAAACTTGATTGAACGCTACACATTAATCGAGGTGTGTAGCCGGGTGATAGCAAAATAGAAGTCGGATAAGCCGGAGGAATTGACAGTGCTTGTTCGATCCGTAATTTGTGGATTGTGTGTATTTTTCATACACTGATAACAAAATACGGTTGGTTCAACTGAAATTCGGGCAGGGACGTTGAACTAAATATTTTGTTGGTACAACTAAAAAATTGGTTAGTTCAACAATTTATTGGGTGATTTAACCAAAATATGTTTGAGTCATTAAAATATTTTGTTCGTCCAACTAAATGTTTATTTGAACGTTCCTGCCCGAATTTTAGTTGATTCAACTGCACTTTTTTATCAGTGTACTATGGGAGATTTTACTTATTCGAGTAACGTTCTTTACGCATTCTGATAGACGATTTTGGTATTCTAATAAACGAGGCTCGACTGTAGGATTAACTCCACTCCACTCCACTCAACTCCACTTGTGTTCTCAAGTGGAGTTGGAGGTAAGTTTCCTACTTGTTTACACAAGGCGAATTGGGTTAAGTTTCTTGCATATTTATAGCTCCAAACTAATAAGGTATGATCATCGCATGTATGCGTATCGATTGTGCAGTTGTATTGTAATTCGTGTACTGTAAACATACATTCGTGTAAAAACATACATTGTGTATGTTTTTCGTACTATCGACATTCTTTCCACACTCGGAAAAGGAGGTTCTACTATACGTTTAAGTACACTCCACACTATTCGTGTTCCCAAGTGGAGTTGAATGTAAGTTTCCTGCACGCTTATAGCTCCAAATTAGAAGGCTCGCTTGATCGTCTCAAGTACGTGTATCGATTTTGTAATTGCGTTATAATTCATGGATTGTATGTCTTGGCCGTACTATCCAAGATTTAACTTATCCGAGTTACGTTCTTCCCACGTTTGGATAAAGGACGTTTTAATGTACGTCTAACGCTACTCCACCCGACTTGTATGCCCAAGTGGAGTTGCATGCAAGTTTCTTACTTTTTTGCACAAGTGGAGTAGTACGTAAATTTTCTGCATATTTGTAACTCCAAACTAATAAGGCTTGCATGATCGTCGCAGGTGTTGCAATTCAGTATCACAAGTATTGCAATTTAGTATCGCAAGTATTGCAATTCAGTATCCAAGTATTGCAATTCAGTACCGCAAATATTGCAATTCAGTATCCAAGTATTGCAATTCAGTATCTAAGTATTGTAATTCAGTATCCAAGAATTGCAATTCAGTATCTAAGTATTGCAATTCAGTACCCAAGTATTGCAATTCAGTATCGCAAATATTGCGACTCAGTATCGCAAGTATTGCAATTCACTATTGCAAATATTGCAATTCGGTATCGCAAGTACTGCAGTTCAGAATCGCAAGTACTGCAAATCAGTATCGCAAGTATTGAAATTCAGTATCGCAAATATTGCAATTCAGAATCGCAAATATTGCACTTCAGTATCCAAGTATTGCAATTCAGAATCGCAAGTATTGCAATTCAGAATCGCATTGCAATTCAGAATCGCAAGTATTGCAATTCAGAATCGCAAGTATTGCAATTCAGAATCGCAAGTATTGCAATTCAGAATCGCAAGTATTGCAATTCAGTATCGCAAGTATTGCAATTGATCGATCGGGTAAGTTTTCCATACTATCCGAGTATCTCTTCCCAAATTCGGATAAAGGCGTTTCTACTGTCCGTCCAACTTCCCTCCACTAGTGATCCCAAGTGGAGACGGCCGTAAGTTTCCTACTTGCCAGCACAAGTGGAGACGAATGGAAGTTTCCTGCGTGCTTATATCTCCAATCTAACAAGGCTCTCATGATCGTCCCAAGCATGCGCATCGATTCCGCAATTCTATTGTAATTCGTCAATCGTCTGTTTTTCGTACTGCCCGAGTAACATTCTTCCCAAATTCGGATGAAGAATCATACGTCCAACTCCACTCCACTCCACTCGTGTCTCCGAGTGGAGTTGGATGCAAGTTTCTTACGTGTCTACACGAGTGGAGCACGCAAGTTTCCTGCATGCTCATAGCACCAAACTAATAAGGCTCGCATGATCGTCGCAAGTACGCGCATCGATTCTCTAATTGCGAAACGTAGTAAGCGGCATCGTCGCCCGCGTAGACCTCCTTTGGCTTCGGAGCTGCCACTCTCGATCGCCTGCAGAGGTGGGCGTGAGAGACCTTGTCACGCCGGTGAGCAGACGAGCGTAGAACGCCTCAAAGCGTATAATGTGTTGAACGCGTAGAACTCGCCGGCCTCAGAGGCTGAACTATATGTACCGGCGATGCGGCACATATGTGCCTGTACATATTTTTAGCGATCGGCGGCTCGAAATAGTTTTCGATACGGCGAGTCTCGAGACGGCGTGGACGAGGAAAATCGGGACGACGATCAACGACTGACGACCGATGGCGTTTCAGTGATGCTGGCCACGTGCTGCCGCTCCGGGCTCGATTTCTCTTTGCGATAAGAAAAATAAGAAGCGCTACGGATATACAGTCCTTTGAGCCTTCAACGCCGAGGCGTTATTATTCTTTCTCGCAGGGCTCACTCCGGTCAGCCGAGTTATCTCTGTGGAAAAAAAAAATGAAGCAAATTATTTTCTCGCGTATCTCGCGCCTGGAGCCCGGAGGGCTGATAAAGTCACGGTCTGTTTACGCAGCCAGGTCGTAAAGCCGGAAACTTCGGGAGAGGTACTCGTCACATTAACCGCTATTTTTAACAGCTACTTTTTTCAAATATCTTCTTCAATCTTCTTTTCTTTCGAAGTTCTGCTTCTGCAGAAGTTTAAGATTTTTTATTGTATTAAACATCTGAACTTTGGAATTTCAATTTGTATTAAAAAATGAACTTTGGTATTTCAATTTTTATTATAAGTCTGAACTTTGAAATTTCATTTTTTATTAAAAATCTGAACTTTGAAATTTCAATTTTTATTAAAAATCTGAACTTTGAAATTTCAATTTTTATTAAAAATCTGAACTTTGAAATTTCAATTTTTATTAAAAATCTGAACTTTGGAATTTCAATTTTTATTCAAAATTTGAACTTTGAAATTTCAATTTTTATTAAAAATCTGAACTTTGAAATTTCAATTTTTATTAAAAATTTGAACTTTGAAATTTAAATTTTTATTAAAAATCTGAACTTTGGAATTTCAATTTTTATAAAGAAATCAGAATTTTCCAAAAAACAAACTTATCATGTACTTTGATAAACCGTTGAGCAGATAAGAAAAACAGATTTTCTTAAAATGAAAAAAGGTCTCGGAAGAGGTAAGGAATGATAAAAAAACGGCTCCGGTCTACCTGCCGAGTGTTTGCTCGATGCCGAGTTAACCGGAATGAGATTAGAATGAGTAAAAAGAGCGGTCGTCGGTGAGGGCGGTTCGGGTGTGTAAAACACGACGTTCGGGTACGTGCCTGCTCGGGTGAGAACGGATATCCTGGCGAGAGTTTGAAATCGAAATGGAAATAGGATCCCGTAGCCCGTGCAATTTAGAATTGCGTCACACCTGAGGGTGTGTAGTCCGTGCTAAACGAGCCTCTTGCACAGGGAGCGTAAGGTCCGTCGGTTTGCGGCGGCGAGCCTGGGCGCGCTCGTGCACGCGAATCGCCAGAATCGCGCCCAGCGAGTAGAATCGATAATGTGCCACCCCCTCCCCCCGTTCCCAATCTCTTACCTCGTCCCCTCCTCGCGTGTCTTGTCACGAATTCATCTCCGCAAATGCCCTCCGAGGATCGATCGACCGGAGATAGTGTCGACGGCTTTTGGCTTATCTCGATTATTGCAGCGGCTTATCTTCCTCGCTCCGCGATTCGACGATTCCAATACTTAGCCACGAATTGCGAAAAGCCGATATGCCAATTCCTCGTGCCATTTCGCAAACCCGTGAGAACCGTCTCGTTGCACCGTTAAATTTTCCGTAAATAATTCGATTTTCCACTCCCGAGGATTAAAAAAATCCGGCCCGTCGCTGAAGTCCTGTGACTCATCGCGTTAGAGGCTCGACGCAGGCTTTGCCGCAGTTTCGTCTTGGAGAAATCAATGAAAGATGCGCCACTGTTCCCTCGGAAGCGGTATACTTACTGTCGTGCCCACTGTATTATTGTTATTATTTCCTTTTTCGACGCCCCGTCCACTGCAGCTGGCATCGGGAAGGAAACGTCCGAAGCGTAGGGTGTTACTTCCGATTTTTCGACCGGAAGTGACGCATTTCTGGTCGAAAAAAATGAGATTTTAAAATCGGATGTAACGTATTTCCGACGTAAATTTAAAAACCGGAAGTGACGTATTTCCGGTTTGACGTCACTTCAGATCGAAAATTTAGATTTTTAAACAGAAAGTCATGTACTTCCGGAATGTCGTCATTTCCGGTCGAAAATGATATTTTCAAACCGGAAGTGACGTAATTCCAGCATGACGTCACTTCCGTTAGAAAATGCAATTTGCAAACCGGAAGTGAAGTATTTTCAGTCAAGTGAATGACTTCCGGTATGACGTCACTTCCGGTCGAAAAATAACTTTTTCAATGCGGAAGTGAAGTACTTCCGGTATGACGTCACTTCCGGTCGAAAAATAACTTTTTCAATGCGGAAGTGAAGTACTTCCGGTATGACGTCACTTCCGGTCGAAAATGAAATTTGCAAACCGGAAGTGACGCCTTGCCGTTCGGCGTGAAATGAGTTTTGGCTGGAATGAATGGGTCGTAAATGATAGCCTATCAAACGTTCGAGGGTGTGTTGCTGCCAATCCCACTAACCTGCTCGCTGACGAATTCATCCCGATCCAATAATCGTTATTGGATTAGCTCGCCGGGCGATACACAGCGGGGGAATCCATTATATCACGCTACTACCGGTTCCCGAAACTAGTCCTTCCCACCGAGGCGTAATAACCTAGCTGGCAAACTTTCACTATTATATTTTCGTCGGTGAGATTCGGTGAGTTTCGTCGAATAGGTCACGGCCGACGAGACACGGCGACCGCGGGCGTTTGCGAACTCGGGAAAGACGCTTCGCCCGTCGGGTGGGTAAGCGTCTAATTCGAGGGGCGAAACCCGATTAGCAACGGGCGCGAGCTAAGCGGGTCATGCGTTCTCGTTTCGCATCGTCTAGTTCGGATCCAGCGGACGAAGCGACACCAGCCGCTGCCCGGAAACAGCGTGCCAGGGCGTAGGTCACACCTGGCTTCCCTATCTCATCCGCGCCACCGCTAACGTTATATTTACGTATGCAGAATCAACAACCTGCGGGCAGCTACGACTCCGCCGAGTTGATACGCAGTTGCGCCGCTGGAGGCGCCACCCCCCCCCCCCCTTTCCGTCAGTTATTCTATTTGGGGGTTTTTTATTCGTGTTACTTTGTTTCTACTGTTATTATTATTAGATTACATTTTATAATAAAAGATAAGATTGATTGTGACTGCTCAAGTGTTTATATGCATTGGTTTGTCTTTTTACAATAATAATATATAATATGGTATCGTTAATTTGATTTCAATAGTTCGTAACTGCAATTCCCTTGAGCAGGTCGCATGAGCTGTTGTGACCTTACTCGCGACCTCCAATCCTCCGACCTAACTTAGAAGTAAATCTAATAAACCCTGGAAACTTTAGACAACATTTAATGTTTCTAGAAAGGAGATAATTAACTTAAATAAATATGCAAATTCAGTCCTTGATATTCTTCGTCACTATTGCTGGAGGACAGCAATTCTTCGTTTAACTTGTTTAAAAATTCTTTTGCACTCCACACTTACCGTATATTCGCTGATACCGTACTGAAACAGTTTACACAAACTCGTAAGCTTTCCTTCCAACCTCTTTTTTTCTAGTGAGTCGATTAATGCTAAAATTTTAGACATTTCTAGATCTTCCTTCATAACATCTCAATTCCTTATTCTTGACTAATTGCATCACAGCCGTACCCTGATGTATTTTTGCGAAATATTTGTATCTCCTGAAATTGCATATTATCATTATTAGTATCCTTATTTATTTCGATCTCTTTATATTTCTTTATATCTCTTTATACTACCATTGTTAATTCTGTTCGTTTTCCCAGCGTATGTCCCTAGAGGAATCCTCGTCTCATTGTACAAATAAATCACTATACCTATTTGCCCCCCCCCCCCTCCTCGTTTCTATTAATAACATTGCCGCAGATAAAATGCACCTGCGCGGTTTACAATGATACGAATTGATACGGGAATAAAGAGAGGAAGCAGCTAAAACTCCGGTCACGCAACATCGTTCCCCGAAGCGGTTCTAGTTTTCTCACGGATTTAGCATAACGATCCGGGGCTTCGTAATCTCGCTTCTGGCTCAAGTTCAATTCTAGCCGGGAGACGACGGAACTTCGCCGGTAATAAATACCGGACCGTAAGTAGATCACGTCCGTGCGTGCTTAGGGCGCTTCGAAATGGACGTTCGATGAAAATAATAATAATGATAATAAAGAAGGTTTCTTTTTTTTTGTTCAAGGATTAAAAGCTTACGACGAGTGTGGACGGCGCGGAGTTCGAAGTTTACTTTTCTAATGGAAGCCTGCGAATCGGCGAAGCTGTTGTGTATTCATAAATAATTTTCCAGAGCTTTTCGTCCGAGCGGGAGCGCCGCGGCACGTACCAACTAGTGTCGACGAACTATCGATTTGCGGACGGGGCACCCGGTGGTTCCGCGCATAGACCACTCGGCCGACTCTCTCACCCGTGCACGCGCTTTCCCGAGCTCAAAGCTCTCGAGCTTTCGCAAAGCAAATATGTTGCATTTTTCTCTCCCGACCTTTCGCAGAGCAAATATATTGCATTTTTCTCTCGCGAGCTTTCGCGATGCACGTGTGTCGCTTTTTTTTTGTTCCGGGCTTTCGCGGAGCAAAAATGTTTTTTTTTTTCCGAGCATCGAGAGGCGAATGAATTCATCGCGTGATGATTCTGTTCTATTCACCACGAGAAACCGTAAATCCTAACGGTAAGTCCCGTCGCCACGGCTCGCGGATCCACAGCTGACCCGACCACTTTCGAACGTCTTCGCTTCGAGCCGTTCGGAAACGTAAACATCGCGGGTAAAGATAATAAAAAAACGTGGAAAAAAATTTCCGTCCATATAGAGTCGGGAAAGTTTGCGATAAACCGATCAGATTTCCATCGGGCTTTCCTGTCCGGCGAGATCTCTCTTTGCCTCATCGTTTCTACTGCTGCATAAAGAAAGCGAGTTTTCCCGAGATTCTTCCGTTCCGCAGGCGTCGTGGTCAGCGGTCCTTGAAGCTCTCGGGCTCCCGGAACTGGCTTTGAATTTTGCATGGCCTTGAAACAGTCCGGGAATATCCTTGAATTTTGCATAGCCTTGAAACTGTCCTGGAATGTCCTTGAATTTTCCCTAAGGCCCTTGAATGTTTTTTCTCGCAAGTTTGAGCTTGTTTCAAAGTGAAATGTAATATCGAAACGTAATATCAAAATGTAAGATCAAAATGTAATATCAAAATGTAATATCAAAATGTAATATCAAAATGTAATAGCAAAATGTAATAGCAAAATGTAATAGCAAAATGTAATAGCAAAATGTAATAGCAAAATATAATAGCAAAATGTAATAGCAAAATGTAATAGCAAAATCTATAGCAAAATGTAATAGCAAAATGTAATAGCAAAATGTCATAGCAAAATGTCATAGCAAAATGTAATAGCAAAATCTATAGCAAAATCTATAACAGAATGTATTACTAGCGACCATCCTAAAAAATGTGTATCTCAGTTTTGCCGAACTACATATACAGTCGCTTTTTTCTGACCCGATTGCAACGTAGCCGAAAACGGTTATCGACCCAACTGTTATTTCGTACATTGCGCGCAATATGCATATTTTCATTTTTTTCCAAATGTCCCAACACAGCCTGGAAATATACTTGAAATCGTGTTTCAATTTCGTACGAATTTTTTACCGGACAGCATGGCAGTTGTCGAGGGGCGTTGGAAAAGAATTCTTCGGGTATTTTTTGTTTCTTCCTAGCGGCTAAATCGTAATCGGAGAGTGTGGGCGAGACACTCCGGAGCGCCCAACGTCGCGAGATAGGCCCGATCAATAAGCTGACAACCTTGCGATTGTCGGGCGCGATAATACTTCTGCCTTTCTTGCGAGGCAACGCACCATCGAACTTTATTGCGCTCTATCTACCCCACGATGGAATTATTTCCCTTTTTTCCCTTCCGGGTAGCTAAATAATTCAGACGAGCTTTCGAATGACTCCATCGCGTTCACTCATCCGCCCCGCTGTATTTCCCAACCCCGGAAGGCGTTTCCCGAATCCCCGCTCGCTCCCTCGCTCCGCCGTTACGTTAAACGTATCTCATTCTCGAGTCACGGACAAGAAAGCTTTAATTGCCCACGAGAACTTACGCCGCGTGAAAAAATGCCGCTCGAAGAAAAAAAAAAAAAAAAAAAAGAATAAAAAAAATAAACCTCGCCTCCACTAACGAGAAGTGCGAGCGAACAAATTGAGTCTGGTGAATGAAAATAATAAATATGAAGCACGTAGAGCGCCCGGCTGTATTTCTTCGCCGTGCGCGCCTCCAGCTTTGCGTGCCGCCTCGTAAATAATACATATCGAGCGAGCATCATCGCTCGTCGGATAAAGTGGATACAGCATTACAATGTCCACTTGCGAGGATGCTCCGCCGGCCTGCCGGTGGTCCGCCGTCGGGCACTCGTCCACCACTCGACTTTTTACTTTTTTTTTCTTCCCCGATAGGACGAGCGAGTTTCAAGTGGCTTCCTACTGTCCACTTACAGCTCCCATATAGAGCGAACTCCGCACCTGTTCAGCTGTAACGCCTCTCAAAGCGCTTCGACGCTCCTTCGTGCCAGCGCTCAATTCCCGATAATAATAATCGAGGATTAACGCAAGCCAGACGCTTTACTCGGGGCACTTCCTACCCGTGCCCCGTGCAATTTACGCTGGCGCTAGATCGCAGAAGACCGGCGCCAGAAACGCCGCTCTCTATGCAGTTAAAAACTTCGTGACAGTGATGGAGAAGTCGAGGGAAAAATTAATGCGATAAGCGGATTAGCGTCACTGCGCTCGATCTGCAAATTAATGGAATCCGCAACATCACCGGTGGCCTTAACTGCCCGGTCGTTTTCTATGGACCTGTCATCGTCCATAAAAAACCTGTGCGAGCCCGCATTACGTAATGCGCAGGCGCAGTGCGTAGTAGCCGTTATAGTAATTTCGAGCGTACAAATCTATCTATAAACGCAGCGAGAGAAACGATAAAAACTTTGCGAGCTTCGAGAGAAACTGCGTTATATTTATCATCTCGGGTGGACAAAGGGCATTCTGCTGTTGACAGCGGGCGAGAGAGACGCCGGCAACAAAGTGGCACCCCTGGTAGCGCGCGCATCGTTCGGACTCACCTGCAAGTGGATCGGGACTTTCTTCACTGGGGTACTCATCTTCCGCTCGCCTGTCGCCGGTTTGGGCGCCGGATGGTCGATGCTTCTCTCACTGTTTTCACGCTTCTCTGTTCTTCGGACCTGTATAGACTTTTTTTTTGTTATTTATTATCTTCCGGCTGGACCGCTGCGGCTTGTTGTCCCGACTGCGGAATAAATCGCGCACACGTTAAGAAAAAATCTATCGAACACACGCGCGAAAATTGATTTTAGGCGTTTTTTTTTTAACTTTTTATTCTACGATGCAGAAGCTGCGGACTCTGTGACGAGGTGAAGCTCCGCTCGGTTCAGCGCGACACTCTTCAGATTCCGTGTATCGCGGTTTGCAGGAGCGAGTAAAAAGCTCTCGAGCTTGCGCGCCTGTCGGACAGTGCCAGCGATCGACTGATGTCGCGGACGCGCTTCGCGCAGTAGCGTCGTTGTTGGGCAACCCGCCGACTCCCCCCACCGCTCCGGCCACTCATCCCCTCCACGCTGCCCTGCGGCGGGCCGAAGAAGCTCCCACTGTTTTCGTCGTCGGACGGTATTAACGTAAGCCACGGGTTTCGCGCCGCAGCGAAATTTTTTCACTTACTCCCGTCCAATGAATCTATACATCGGAAGATTTGACATTTATTTTGTTTTCTTTATTATATAATATATATATACTTAACACTTTACCATCGAAGAGAATTCATATGTTGAATAATAGATTGAAAAGTATAGCGGTCTCACACTGTAACTTAAAAAGAGAGAGAGAGGAAATGCTCTTATATTCGACGTTCGATCCATTTATTATTTTTTGTTTTTTTTTCCTTTTTTTTTATTTCGTTTGTTGTTTGTTTCGTAATCGGGGGGGTAGCTTGACTTAAATTATTCGTATTTTCCTTTATTAAAATGGTAATAAGGATAGAGATATATTTATATATACTTGAAAAAAAAAATGATCGATATGAGATAATAAATCATAGAATAATTAACCAAGCGAGAAAAAGAAGAGAAAAAAAATCCAGCAAGTATGAGAACGATGCTCTGTCACTTATTCGCTGTATGTCTGTGTGTTTGTGTGTGTTTTTTGCGTGTCCGTGTGTGTTCTACATTATACCAATTGAATTAATAATCCTGTCTACTACTATAAACAAAAATAAAATATATATATCATAAAATTTAATATTCATTTGAGATGTCTTCGTTTTACCGATCGTATTATTATTATTAATTTTTTCCACTTTTCTTTTTTCATTCCTTTTTTTTTAGTTTTTTAGTTTTTTTCTTCTTAAAACGTCGTCTCATCATACACGCCTCGTCACGTACCAATAACTCTTATTCATTATTCTCATCGGTATCAATAGATTTTGTTAATAAGATACTTCACAGATATACAATGTCCGTCCATTGTCAGAAATCGCGTTCGGCGGCGCAATTTTTTTTTCTCGACTATCCCTCTCTCTCTCGCTCTCTTCCTCTCGCGCTATTGCTTTTTTTCTCTCCGGTGCAATCCTTTCTTTATCATTCACGGATAAACGATGCGCGCGCCGCCGTTCCTCCACTCGTCTTGTCGCCTAGATTGTTTTTATACAAAAAACCAGATAGATCGCGAAAAATAATCTATCACTTTGACGATGCGCGTGTCTCACACGCTCACCTATGTACAATTTCTTTTTTTTTTTTTGTTACCATCGCCGACGTTCGAAGTACTTCCGGCCCGAGCTCGAGACTCGAAAGTACTTCGGATTCGAGCACGCGGGGCATTACACAGGAAATCTAGGACCGTCACCAGTCACTCTACAAAGTCGATCGTTCTGCATTTTTTTTCTTCTTCGCTCGTTGGGGGGGAAAAATGAGCCGCGTTGATTTTCGGAACCGACTGATGACTTTTCACGTCTAAACACAACACAAAGTATTTATATACCGACATTCGTTGCAACGATGCTTAGAAGGTTCCGGCACTCGCGTTCCTTCAAGCGGAACAGCCATTCTCATTCATCACATATTTGGATCAAATTTTTTTTTTATTCTTAAAATTTTTGTTTTTTTTTGTTGCTCATTCGCGCTCGGAGACTTGGTCGCGCGAGAGAATGTTACAATCCGGAGCTCCCTTCATTGTCTTACGAATTTCGCTCGCTTTCCACGCGATCAGCGGGTGCATGTTTTTTTATACACAAAATTCAAGCAATTCACGAGAACGTTTGAGTTACGAAATAAAATAAAAACCGAGCCGTTTGGGTGGGGGAAAAAAAGGGCAGCGTTACGTCATACATCTACTTTATCACTGCCGATGACAACAGATATAATCACCAAAAACACGGAATACGCCCAGTGGCACGCAGCACGAATTCATCTCTCTATACCCTAGGCACTTTGATTCTTTTCCATTTTTTCTTTTTTTTTTTTTACTACAATCACGAATAGACAGCTTAAGGCCATTTCTCGTCATCGAAATGTGTTTCGAATTCTGAACGCTGATGATTATCAAATACGGACGCGGGACACTAATGCGTTGACGGGAACGAGTGCAATCTCGTTATCGGTTTAACTGGAAGAGTCTAATACACCCGCAGAGGAAAAAATCGGTTTAACTGGAAGAGTCTAATACACCCGCAGCGACACAGCGGCCCTCGGCGTTCGTCAAGTCTGGAAGACCGAATCGAGAAATTAACAAACAAACGCAACAGTCAGTACCGTAACTACTTTACAAAAATAACTTTGAAAATTTCGTGCCGCTTTTCATTTTTTTTTTGATCGACATAATTGGATCGTTTTCGCTTTGCGATAAGTCAGTGAAGAAAAAAATTGTACCGTTCAATCGACGGAGCATTTGAGAGATTGAGACGAGAGTAGAGTAGCACCGTTCGGCTCGACCTCGTGAGATACGGTTGAACTTTCAAGTATTAATTAATAAATAAACAATAGATGGTACTTCGCCTTGGTAGTCGCGCCTGTGACTCCGAGATTTTTTTTTAATCGCCGGAGCCACAGCTGGGAAACCAAATGCTCGTCTCTCTTTTTGTTTTTTTCTTTTTTTTTTTTTGTATGTTCGTTATTAGTCAAGTCAATGACGACTCCTCGATGTCGTACGAGAAGTTAAGTTCAGCTACTTGTTACAAAAATACCGTTATTCCGAGCTACCTCCCCGTATATTATGCTTTTTTTGAATCTTGCCTGGCCTGAGTCATCGCCGTGAGCTTGGAGCTCCCTCGATACGCGCTCTAATCGGTCGCCCTTCTCGGGAGGCCTTCGCGCGATCCCCGGCACCGCGCGGGCCGTATCCGCGCTCTGTACACTGCCTCGAAGCGCGAGATGCATTCCACGTGTCAATAGCGAAACACTAATTTCAAAGGTAACTTCGCGATATGTATCGTAACGTCTGTAGAAAGCAATACAAATTTTCTTCATTTTTTATTATTATTTGTTCTTTTTTTTTGTTAAAAATTCACTCGACTCCGTAATAATAAACCTTACTATATTTATTTAAACTGTTCCTTTGTTGTTATTGTTGTGTTGTGTTTGTATACTTCTTTTTGTTGTTGTTGTTGATTCTTTTTTTTTTTACATAACTTCTCGCGTGAGCGAGACTCGCTTACCCGCGCATCTCGACGCAATCGATAAACTGTTTTTACGTTGTTTTTTTTCCTTTATTCTTTTTTTTTGTTATCTTTTCTCTTAGTTTGTTTTATCGTCGACGTCATTTTTAGGCATGTGTGTACCAGCGGAAATAAAATTATACGGTTAGCGCTGATCGGAGGCCCGGTAGCGGTAGTTTTCGCTCGATTCGGATCGGGTAGACGTGGGAAGTAGCTCACGAAAAATTGTCACCTGCCATTTCGGGTTTCACTCTTTTTTGGGGGGAGTTCGCTTGCGAACGGGCGTCGGTGACTGGTCGCTTAACTTGAGGATTACTCTTCACAGCAGTCGTCGGATCTGTGGATTTAAAAAATTAAAAATATATTATTAAGTGCATGTGAAACTCTTTCCGTCTCAGCCTTCCCGTGCCGCGTTAGTATCGAAAACTGTAATTAACTTTTTTCACGGATGCTAGCAACCGCGATCGAAAGAAGAGTATCATCGAAAGCTGACATGTAATTCGTCTTCGATGACACTTTTCTTTTGACCTTAGCTAGGGGAGACCGGGGCAAAATGGCACAGCGGGGCAAAACGGAACAAAACGGAACAGTGACGGCAAAACTTAATTTTCCAATCATTTTTGGATGCCCCAGTTTGTCCCAACGATACATCTGGATTTTCAAACCCGTTTTGCCTCACCTATCACCATCGCCACCATTCAAAAGTTATTGGGAAATTGCGTTTTGTCGCATTATACCGTTTTGCCCCGCTGTGCCATTTTGCCCCACTCTCCGCTATGCGATGTCTATGAAAAAAGTTTATTACAGTTTTTATTACCGACCGTGGTGTTACACCTGCTCTTAAGGTAGTTACTGCATGCAAGACTAGTCAAATGAGTGCTGAATTTTGGATAACAATTGTTTATGCAAAATATTGTGCATTTATTAACAGTGACGGAAGTCGATTTGCATTACTGCATGGTTCCTTGACGAAGTAAGTTATTGACAACGATGTTTTTGCAAATGCATAAACTGATAAATGCAAATTTCCACAACAATACATTTTCGTTGAGTTTTTTAAATGCGTAGAACTTTGGATAATCAATAGAAAAAAAATGTTGCACTCATTTGATTAGTGTGTCACGCAGTAGCTAACTAGGCTAACAAGGCACGTTTGGGATATTTGTATCGGTGTCGAAAGTTCGTCGGGGTTACTGACCTTGTAACCACCTGACTTGAGTGGCGGGTCCGTATCCTTTGTCGTTGCGGGCTGCTATTCTAAAGATAATAGCGGGCTTCGTCGTGACGTCCATGTGCGCCGCGCTCAGTGAACTGTTCGGCACCGAACACGCGTTCGTTGGACCGCAGTAAACCCTGATGAAGGCCAGCTGAGTGGGGGTCGTCGCGACCGTCGTCGCTTCTCCGGCGCTATTCGACACGGCGCTCGCGCTTCTGACTGCCAGGTAAACAGAATACTCGAGAATCGGTCCGAGATGACTCGGCGGTGGTTCCCAGGAGAGTTGGGCACCCTCCGCTGATTTTGAGATTTTTATCGCGCTAGGAGCACCCGGGAATCCTGGCAGGCACGTTTTGAATGCCGATACCTGAAGAAAAGCGATATGCAAATATGAAAAAATTGAGTTCCTCGAGAAACGGTTTAAGTCTAGAGCGCTTCACAGTAGTCATATTGAAAAAGTTTTTCGCACTCAAGTAAAAGTAAAAGTTTATATAAACGACCGTAAAAATGTAGCACTCATTTGACTAATGTGAAACGCTCCAGCCTCATTAACAAAGATTGATTGTCATTCTACTGACCTCGCTCCAGGCGCTTCGCCCGCAGCTATTCACAGCCGCGACTCTGAATTTGTAAGCCGTACCGGACTCCAATGGAATCTTGGTTCTGCCCTTGAATATATCTCCCAGAGCCTGAGACATGTCCAGTGGCTCGTCGCCGGGAAGATAGTAATGCTGCACTGTACATGTTGTACCCTTTATTACGCCAACGTCGTACCAGTCTATCTCCTTCTTCTCCTCCTCGGTCTGCAATATAAAAAAAATATGAGTTAAGCAAAAATAAGATTCCACCAGTCAGTATTAATTCCAATAACTCAGTAATAATTACAGTTATAACTATAATAATATAATTAATAATTAATATAATATAATGAATGTATATTATAATTATAAATATTATAAATTATAAATGATAAGTTACGCATTCTGATAAATAAATTGATTGACTCACAAGTTCAGTTTTAATTTTAACGGGTTGTTCGGCAGATCCAAGTGCCGCAGTCGCCAGCGTGGTTAACGCGGTCGAGTCGTCTCCGGACTCCGAACGATTCTCGTTCTCCTTCTCGTGTTTAACGGTTTCCTTTTCCCTCTTCACTCCAACGGGCTCTTCCTTGGTATCCGGCTTGACGACCATCTTCATGGCCTTCTGCAGAGCGTCCAGTTCCGTTTCCGCCGGGGCGCTGCCATTCGTCACAGACGCTGGCTCCTCCGCCGGCTTGTCCTCGTCCATGGGCTCGTCCATCGCTTCCGTCTTGATCTGCCTCGGAGTCATCGGCAGCGCGCCCGTAACGAGCACCGGAGTAATCGTCGCCGCGATCGGCGTCGGTGCAGTCACCGATGGCTCCGTAATCATCGCTTCCGGCGCGTCGACCGATTTCCTTATCGACGGACTTTCGACCGCGGGAGGAGCAACAGGAACTTCTTTGCTCTCACTCTTCGCGACTTCCGCTTCGCCCTCCTCGTCAGCCGGCTCCAAAGTCTGGTCCTCCAGCGCGTCGAGAAGCGCCTCGGCGTCAGATTTTTCATGCAAAGGCGGAAGATCAGCCGCCACGATGGTGTTCGCAGTCTCCTCGCTGTCGTCCTCAGATTTCTCCTCGAGCTTCTCGTCGACGGGATTCTGCGTGATTCTCTCGACGACCGGCTCGGCCGGAGGTTGAACAGCCGACATCTCGGACTTCACCGAAGTGTCGGCCGAGGGCGGATCGCTGCTGACGATCTGCATGTCGCCCTCGCTCGGTGGTTCCGGCTCGCTCGTCCCTTCCGTCGCCAATTCGCTCGACTGAGACTCCAACTCGGCTGCCGGTTCCTCGTCCGCAGGCGCCTCTTCGGGCGCGCTTTCCGGCTCTGCCTTCGCTTCCGCAGCGTCGACCGGCTCAGTGTTCTCTTGTTCCTTCGGCTCTTCCTCGACCTGCGGCGCCTCCTCGGCGCTCTCTGCCGGCGCAGCTTCCTGCTCCATCTCGTGAGACTCGTCGTGCAGCGACTCTGCGTTCATCTCCGGCGCCGGCTCCTGATCGGCCGTTTCCTCCTCGTCGTCCGACGAGAGCAGATCGAAAGCTCCGTCCACCTGTGGAATAACGAAGTTCCCCTCACCGTCTACCTGCATCGGCTCGCTGAGCTGCGAGACCAGAGCCGCGGCGCTCGAGGCTTCGTTTCCGTTGCAGCTGTCGTCGGTTTTGTCGTCGCCGGTCCCGTCGTCGGCGACCATGAAGGAGAGTCCACCGGAGGGTTCCTGCACGGGGTCGATGAGTCCGGCCTCCGCAGCCAGAGCCGCCAGGGCCGCGTCCGTCGTCGCCGGACCGTCCGAGGTCGAGGCCAAAGACGCCGAGGGTTGCTTTTGCGGAATGAAGACCATCTTGCTGGTGTCGATGGAATCGGCCGACGGCGTGACGATCGAACTGCTCGTCGGCATCAGCGTCACCGTCTTGGCTCCGAGGCCTCCGGACATCTGCAGCGTCACGGGTTTTCCGGAAACGGTAACGGCGTCCTGAGCCTTCTGCATCTGCGGCATCGTCACGATCTGGCTCTTTCCGGGGTTGAAGAGCGCCTGTTGTCCTCCCTTCGTCGCGATCGTCACGGTCTTCGGCACGCCGCCCTGACCGGGAACCGTTATCGTTATCGGCTTACCGGAAGTTCCGCCGCCCATCGCGCCGGAGGAGACGACGATCATCTTCACGCCCTGCTGATTCGTCACGTGATTGGCGGCCGAGAGAGGGAGAACGTTCACCGGAGTCGTGAGATTGCCAGCCTGACCGGCGCCTGCCTGGGACGTCGTCACGGCCTGCACGGCGCGCAGACCCGAGCCGGTCGTCACGACGATTATCTGGTTGGTCCTTCCTACGAGCCCGCCGTTACCTCCGGGCTTCGTTATCATTATCGTCTGCTTGCCGGCGATGCTCTGACCCTTGCTCATCGTCATGAGACTCGAACCCTTCATGGACGTGAGAGTCTTCAGCCCTGCGACGGTGTTCGGATTCACCAGACGGAGGATCGTTGGGCCTTGGTTGAGCGGCTTCGCGCCTGTGCCTTGGACCGTCTTACCCGGCATGAGGCTGACCTTGGGCATCGTCGCCATCATTCCTTGGCCTGTTTTCACGAGATGAACGATCTGCTGACCGGTTATGTTTTGTCCGGGTTTCTGAATTATTATTTGCTTGTTCTGCTGCGGAGAAGCCGTGCGCAGGACTGTGGCTCCAGGCGCGGCGAATCGGATCTGCTGACCCGGTTGCACCCCCTTCATCCTTATGGTGTTCGTGCCGCCTTGCTGGAGGATCGGGACGTTGTTCATGCTGATCTTCGGTGTCGCAGCTGCAGCCGCGGCGAGGGCCGCGATGCCGGACATAGCGGCTGGGGTTTGGCCGGGCGTTGCCGTGTTTATCGGCGCTGCTTGCTCGATCGGAGGCGCCACGGCTGCCGTGACCGAGGCGACCGTTGCCGGAACTGCGGTCGATGTTACCAGGGGCGAACGGATTCTTATGAGATTTCCCGTTACTCGCGGAGTCATCATCGGACTCGCGGGCTTGACGACCGCTGGGGATGGAATTGGCTTTGGCGCGGGAAGATGCACGGGGGTTTGGATGCGAACGGGCGCGACCTGCGGGATCGTCGGACGAGCCGGCGTTACCGTGACCGGCATCGCTGCCGCAGTCGTCACCGGTGGAGTGCTGACGGGAATCGTCGGCGGCGGCAGCGCTGGGGCCGGCGCGACCGCCGGTGCCGGTGTCGGCGCCGGAGCCGCCGCCGGGAATGCGCTCGTCGCAGGTGGCATGTCGTACTTTTGTATCTGCAGTATGTAATATTGTGCGGATGGCGTCGCGGTCCAGCTGACTTCGAGCGAGTGCGTCGAGGCGCGGACTAGCTGGACCCTGGACGGCGCTGGTGGCTTGCTCACCTCGAGATACCACAAATCTTTGCAACAGACCTGAAAACAATGTCAGGGGAGAAATATTGGGGGATTAAGTTTCGAGTGCGATGGAACGACGGGCGCGAGAACGATGACTCTCCCGGTGAATTAAACTGACCCTAACCTGGTTGTTCCATGCTTTGCGATAACCGTCCCTTCCCGACCACACGTACAACCTGCTGTGGACCCCGACTGCACAGTGCCCAGCACGGGCTCGGGGAACGTTCTCCTCTAGGGAGTCTACAGTCAATTGTTCCCAGGTCAACGTTTCTGCAATCAGACGAAACAAAATTATTTATTTACGTTTTCCAAGGAATTTTATATAAACATAGATATATTTTATATAAATATAGATATATTTTAATGTATAATAATTTTATATTTATAATAATAGATTTTTCAGAGTCTTAATAGTTTGTATTTTTTTCAAGTTCTCAAAAACTCGGTGTTGCATATAAAAATGGTCAAGCGATAACTCATAATCGACTCATTTTTTCTTATATTTTTTTTTTCCATCGTTTTATCGAAAAAATTAGATACGTAAAATAAGTTCGCTCCAACTCAAATTTGTACCATTTTTTATATGTGACACAAGATTTTTCAGAACCTTCTCAAATTTTTAAATTATGTCGATCAATAAGTTCATGTTTTTTAATAACAAACAATTGTAAAGATTAAAAAAATATCTAATAAATAATCTAAGTGCTCTTGAGTCTTAGTTCAGTCATAAAAAACCGCGGTCCCTATCCAAAATCTGAAGACTTAAACTCCAGCTCAAAATGCTATGAGACTCCCCATACATATGTATGTGAAAACATCCTTAAATCATCGTGTGCATTATCGACAAACACCCACTTAAAACTGCTCCATTATGTTCATTCCTGTTCATTACTATTACATTTTACACCTCATCCCAAAAACGGCGTACCTTCTACGAAGAGCCCATCCTCGGTCGCCCGACTTACCTAAATTTAAACATGCGAGTGTGCTTGTGCATTTCCATTCCTTCTCGTGAGTCGCGACTTTGACGTCGTCAACGACGAGGGGGACCCATCCGCCGAAGACGTACATCCGATGGCCGATGAGTGTGGCAGTGTGTAGCGATCGTGGGAGCGGGGTCGGTCCGTGAACGACGGGTTTGTTCCACGTCATGGAGTCGACGTCCAGAAACCAAAGATCGCCCAGGCGGCAGCCGCTCATGCCGCCGTAAATTACCAGACACGACTTGCCGGTCGTGCGATCGGTGTACGCGACTCCCGTGTGAGATTCCCGCGGCGGTGGCGCGTGTCCGTGTGTCTGCGGCACCTCCCAGGAGGTCGCCCCGTTCGGCAGCAACTCCAGGGTGTACAGATCGTTTAAGTACCTCGGTATATTGTTCTTCGGATCGTCGCTGTCGTTCGCCAGCCCGCCGAATAAAAAGACTTTGTTCCCTATCAGAGTGAAGCTGTGGCCGAGCCTCGGGCAGGGCGGTTGCTCGTGCTTGGGCGGCTTCGGCTTCAGCCTCTTCCACTCCCACCTGCTCGCCTGAAGCTCGTACAATTCGTTCGAGTACTTGCCGTACTCGACCATCCCGCCGAACACCAAAATCCTCGTGCCGTCGACGACGAAGCCGTAGGCCGCGCAGCCCGGAGGGATGTCGCCCTTCGTCGATGGGACGAACCATTGATTGGTCGCTGGAACATGAAAAAAAAAAAACGTAAATATCGTTAATGCGATAACCCGAGCGACAGGAACGTGCTTCATTAGCCGGGGCTCGTTAATTACAGGCTCGTTAGTGCGGGATGAATTTGTAAGTGGCGCCGAGGCCAGAATTGCATCGTCCCGAAGTTGGTAGCGTTCGAGAGGAGCGGAGTGGGGGGGCGGTGGCGGATAAGGGCCAGGGAGGGGAGCGGCGCGGGAGGATAGAAGCGCGAACGTGGAATGACGGGAAACGGCGCGTACGGAGGCCGCGGAGAGGGGGAACGAACGTGCAGCAATGGCCGCTCCCGCGCGTATAAACAGGAAAAATGTCAGGCAGCGCGAAATTTTCATGATAATTTTTTCAGCTGCGGCAACAGAGCGGCGGACACGGGGAACGACGGGTCGGGGGGATTTTTGGAGAATTGTCCGATCGCTCGAAATGTCGTATGAGTGACGGGAGGGCCTTAATCTGGCGCGGCTCCGGCCGGTGATCGTCATGTCAACGCGTGCCGCCATCTTGGATCGCGGGAACCCGCAGCGAGAGGCGCGCACAGAGCCGAAAGGACGCACAAATGGGTAGGATCGAGATGAAAAAAAATGTTACCTGTATTGTAAACGTGGAGCTCGTCGACGATACCCTCATTGCCACCGCCGAAGACGACCATGAGGTCCTTGATGGCGACCGCCCTGTGTCCATGTCGGGGTCTCGGCTGCGGCCCGGTTGGATTCGTGATCCGTTTCCACTTTAACATGGGTGCCGCCATGATGACCGTCGATCACATCATTTTTTCCATTGCTACCCACCGCGTATTACCCTGCGAGCAGTAGCCGCGCACGGAGACACTGGGCCTCCCTCACGGACGCGAAGCACCCTCGGAGTATATATATATATATATGTGTATATATATATATATATATATGCGTGTATATACGTAATCTGTATATATAATTTTTTTTATGAACGTCGATTATATTGAGACACACAAACGGCGTCCTCGAATTTTTTTTTTTTTTTTGGCTTTTCTTTTTAAGGTATTCGGCGTCACTCGGACGGCGCGCAAGAGCGACGGAGGATCCGACGGAGATTCGAAAGTTTCGTACGCGTGAACCGAGAGTAGCGCGTTTACGAAAGTACGAAAAGTTGTCACTTTGAGAAACCAACTAGAGAACTCTACTCTCACTCTGTGCGCAACGGTCTGTCTATCTATATCAATTCACAAAACTCTAACCTTCCTTCGCGCGCCGAAGAACGTCCGTCGTGAGAGTTCAACATTTCGCGTGCACTCGTCGCTGAGATGCTGGGCCCGCGCGTTGGACACACGAGATGCTTCGTGCGTTTGAATTTAATCCGTACGACGACGGGCTCGGGAAACGGACGACGGCGAAACCCGGCGGTTTTTTTTTTCTCTGTTAAGCGCAACCCCGCGCACGGCAGTCCAAACGTCGGCAACGCACACGTACTCGCGCCGCTAGAGGCTCCGCGCACACAAACTCGGGGGGCGCTTCGTATCTCTCGAGCCCCGTGTACGTGTGTTATTTACTCGCCCAATGTTTACGGCACTGAATCCGCTTTCACGGTATCGCTTCAAAGAGCGCCAATAGCACGGACAAAAATATATTTTTCACGTTGCACAACCATGTCCGTTCCGATATTATGTCCCCGGACCGGCTGTTTTCTCTTGTTGTTTTTTTTTATTTTATTTTTTTTTTAGCGAGGGAGATTGGGTTAACGGACGATCGCGGATCGCCTGAGACGATCGAGCCCGTTCGTACGAGCCGCGCGATTCCGTGGTTCGCTCTGCTGGTATATCGGTGGATAACTCGCGTCAAAAAATGCGAGAAACTTCGGATAATTTTTACCCGCGCTTCGCTTTTCGACGCGACAGATCGCGAGTTACTCGAGCCGACCGCCCGACGACGATACCTCACCTATGTCGTCGATGAAAACTCAGAGTTATTCGAGCAACAAACGCTTATGGCACTCAGCAGTTTGACACGGCACGCACAAGCGGCCTCCACAATCCGCATCCACCATTGCACACCACCAACTTGCGTCGGTAACAACCAGCCTTTACTGTTGCCAACCGTCGCCCGCTCGTAGGGACTTTTGGGCAGCGGACGCCGCGAAGCGTGGCAATACGTGGCTTCGGATCGCGCGAGCTTCGCTCGACCCCTTCGGACAACTGAATGTAGTCCACACGCCCGATTTAACCTTTTAAACCGCTCAAAACGAGAATCATTTCCCCACCGCGGCGCGTTACCGTAGCAACGCGTTGCCCTCACTCCGGCCCGTTTGCATTCTGCTTCTGTATTCGGTGGCGGGACAAGCACAGGGTTAGATTCGAGGAAGGAGGCGTCGGGCGGTCGGGCGTCTTATGTTGTTAGACCTGAGCGCGGCGCACTTCGCTTCGCTGCTATGTTGCCCGATCTTGTCCTATCAGATGGCTCGGTTTGGTTTACGATAAAGAGACGATTTTCAACGAAATTTTTAGGATGAATCGCACACATTTCCAATCAAAAGTCTAATTCAAGAAAAATATAAGAACTTCGCGAAAAAAATCGGGCGTATCAACGATGTCGACCTTTGATTTTGCGTAATAATAAAGCCAAGAAATTGTTTAAAATATAAATCGTTTTTAGAAAGATCAGAAAACCTCTTGTTCTCCCGATTCTTTTTTCTATAGAGTGCACACGCATTGTTTCAGAATTTTCGCATATGCGAAACTATTTTTTCGAAAATATGAATAATGGATTCGGAGACACGAGTTTCTGATGATTTCGTATCACGATTCCAGAGCACGAATAAAAAGTTTCGAGGGGATTACACTGCCCAATTCAAATTACAATAACGTATTTCCGTACGTTTTTTCTGTGAACCTGATGGTTGGGTTCCCACATTTGATAAACACGTGCAATAACGGAAAATTCAAAACTGTTAGAAAATTCTGTAAAAATGCATGCAACTTCGAGAAAATGATTGATTATACTATTACAATATTCTAGAAAATTAGTTATTATGCAAAATTAATGTTCTTGGCATCTTTAATATAGTCGATTTTTTTCACATTTTTATACCATTAGGTGTTAAAATTTTCACTGAATTCCCACTGTTGGCTGGGAACGTACATGTGATGCATCCTTAAGCTTGACTCATGCCTTCCTTTAATGATCCCTCGCAAGACCTTCGACTCCTCGGAGATAACGAATATTTATCGTTTCATCGAGCGGGCTCGACCCACGACCTTCGAACTTACTCATCGTACAACGACCAGTTAATACTCAATTCTTCGTGAAAGCGGATATATTTCGTACGCCTCTATATCTACTCCATATCAAAACGATGTAGTGATATCCTCGCGGGGCTCGCATCACTCAGCCAAGGGCTGATTCGATTTGCTGTCTCGAGAAGCGCGCGAAAATGCCGCGCACTTTATTTTACGAACATTAATGTTCAATTCCGGCTAAAGCCACGAAAATACCTTTCGATATATCTTAATTACAAACAAGGGCGAATACAGCCGCTTGGCTGAACAATAATAGTAATTCTCTTAGTTCCGTAGCATAATCGTAGCGATGAAATGTTATTACGGTGTTTATCGGAACTGCAGCGAACTTATCCTCAGTCCAATGCATTCTTTGCCGACCCGGGAAACCTCGCATACTTTGCATACGCTATCTTTGAATTGCGGATGGTAACTCGCGCCGCACAGAGGACACTTGATTTCGGGCTTTCCACGGTAGATCGGTGTGTACGTGGCAGCGCACAACGAGAACGGATTATGCTCGTCGTACGCCAGCTGATGCTCGTCCACGGGATTCTTGTCGCAAGCCTGTAAACAAACGTTAAATCTGTTAAATTCCATCCACGAAACTGTACGATGTATTACTTCCGGTTGAATTAAACGTTCTTCCGATTGGATTAAACGTTACTTCCGGTGGGATTAAACGTTACGTCTGGTTCGATTAACATTACTTCCGGTTGGATTGACATAACTTCCGGTTGGATTAACATAACTTCCGGTTGGATTAACATAACTTCCGGTTGGATTAACATAACTTCCGGTTGGATTAACATTACTTCCGGTTGGATTAACATTACTTCCGGTTGAATTAACGTTACTTCCGGTTGGATTAACATTACTTCCGGTTGGACTGAACATTACTTCCGGTTGGACTGAACATTACTTCCGGTTGGATTAAAAATTGCTTCCCGTTGGATTAAACATTGCTTCCGGTTCGATTAAACTTTACTTCCGGTTAGTTTAAACATTACTTCCGGCTCGCTTAAATATTACTTCCGGTTGGATTAAACATTATTTCGGGTTCGATTAAACATTTCTTCCGGTTCGCTTAAACATTACTTCCGGTTGAAATGAACATTACTTCCGGTTGAAATGAACATTACTTCGAATTCGATTAAACATACCTGCAAAATCTTGCGGACTTGCTGTGCTATTTCCGCTCTGGGTCCGAGCTCCAGCAGCTTCCTCGCGAAGGACGCCGTGGTCTTGTAATTCTTCAGCTTGAAAAACATATTAACAGCGGTCCTTAACGTGAGTATCTGATGGACGGGCTGAAGATTACAGTGCGTGAAATACGCAGCCATCTCACAGACTCGTTTTTGCTCGGCTAAAGTTCCCTTCGGAGAATTTTTCCTATCAGTTTCCATCTTCAATCCCAGAATGTATTCTCTGCATATTTCGATGAGCTGCTGAGCCTCGGCTATGTCCTGTCTCGTGTCCACGACGAGAAGAGGAACTCCCAGGAGGATCGCTTGAAGCTTCTCGATAGCCTCGACGAATTTACCTCCGGTAGTGAGTTGGTAGCAGACTTGAAGTCGCTGCACGAGCTCGGTGAGATGAAGTCCCACGGCCGGAAGTCCCGTTTTGGGAGTCGCGTCTTTCCAATTCCTCTGGGGATAGGCGTAGAGCGACGGAATGCTTGGAAGGGAAGCGTAGCTCGTTCGAGCCCTGGAAAATGTGCTTAGGAAATGTGTTTGATAGACTTCGAATTCTGTGACTCCGACTTGGTCGTTCAATAGACGGAAAGCGGACTCGAAAGATCCGGCAAGAATGTGATCGACGGCGAGCTGGGAATTGTTGACCCAGTGCTGGGTCGTTGGAACTCCCTTCGTGGGCGGAGAGTAATATCCGTCTTCGGCTGTGGCGACGGTCGTTTCCAGCTCGGGAGGTAAATCAACGTCCTCGACTTCCCAGCCAGCGCCGTCCTCGCCCTCCGCTCCGGGCTCACCCTCGACGCCTTCCTCGTCGTCGATTCCGAGCTCGTCGTCGGCGCCCCAACCTTCCACGGGAGTGGAGTCCTCCTCGACGGCGAGAGCAGCTGCGACCTGGCTCTTTCCTCGAGACATCATCGCGCCTTCGAAGAATCCCTTTGATACTGTTAACAGGGGCCAGTTATTCTCGGCCTGCTGAACTGGAACTGGAGGCCGGAGATACACGGCTCCGCGCTCCAAATCGCCGAGTTCGTCCTTCACGGGTTCGATCTGCGAATCGTTGTCCTCGTTCGCTATTCCGTGGATCTTCTCGGTTACGTAGGCAAGAGACGTCTGCCCGGAATTCTGCAATGAGAAATAAAATTATTAATATAAAGAATAACATACATCTTGAATTACATTATATAATAATATAATAATAATATATATATCATATATATTATTATAATATAATTATAATTATATTATTATTAATGATATTATATTAAAATATGAATATTATCCTCACCCGGAGAATTTTTGCCCGCTCGTATATATCTCCAAGAAGAAGACTGCCCTGGTACTGCCCGGAAACGTCTTTCCTTATCTCAGCGATTTTGGTCATTTTCCTCAGCTTGTCCAAGTTACCAGTGATGAGGTAAAGGAAAGCGAGTTTCTCGAAGTTCTTCGTTCGCTGGTAGCACATCTCGACGACCTGGTGGTTGCCTTGAAGCAGCGCCGCCTGGGCGAGGTTTTCCCAGCAGGCTTTCTGGTCCAGAGTTCTCGCAGCGTCCAGAGCGACTTCGATGTTGCCGCATTCCAGTGCGAGACCGAATCTCGTTTTCTCGTCCTTGACGAAGTGCAGAGCGACTTCCGGATATCCCTTCTGTTGCAAATACGCTATGATGGATTGCCCAACCAAGTTCGCGGTGCGGACCATGTGGAGAACTTCCTCGTACTTCCGGTTTATCAGGGCGAGCTTGAACTTGTACTCGGTAGGGTCGATTCTCAGTATTCTCGGTCTGCACTCACGATCCAGGCAGTAAACTTGGTTGCCCTTTACTCTGGTTACGTAGATCGGTAGATCCAACGTTCTGATTATTCCGTGATCGCCCGTGTTGATCGCGTACTTTATGTGATTGCTCGTCGTGTAGATGAAGACTCCAGAGTCGTCCCAAGCTCCGGATTTCACTCTCGTGTTCTCGCAGATCGTGCAGAGAGATTCGAGTTTCCGGTTGCAAATGTTGACCACGTGCTTGGCGAGAAGAGCAACGTGGGACATGTCGCTGGACCACACGACGTAACGGCATTTGGAGATCTTCACCTCGGCGAGCGTTCGCTTCTGCTGCACGTCGAAGAGAATCACCTGGTCGGTGTCGCGGAGCAACAGCATTCCGGTTCCCGCGTAGAATATCTCGTCGCAGTTTGGTATCTGCACTTTCTTCGTTACCTCGTTCTTCAGATTCTTGATTACGAGCTGTAACAATTAAATAAAAATTGTTAAGATAATGTTAACGGAACGCGGTCGACAGAAATTAATTAATATTACTTATTTTC
>JAPYZD010000978.1:0-25154 GCA_030522725.1 Ichneumoninae sp. B BG-2022a | reverse complement strand
TATATGAATAACAAAAAAAAAAAAAAAAAAAATAACCGAGACTGCGAGTCGGTCGTCGCAGGATGTGCCTCTCTCCCGTATAGCAACCAAGAGACTGAACAACGATATTGTATACTGTAAATCTCGGCGGTCGTGAGATCAACTGATTTTTTTTTTTAATCACATTTTATTTTATTTTTTAAACTTTTTTTTACACACCGTCTCAGCGTACCGCGAAAGTACACTGTGCGATAGATTAGCTACGGTAAAAAAAACAATAATAAAATACAGCCTAAATAATGAGAGATAAAATGACTGTCTGGGTTGGTAAATGATTGATTGGATGAGAAAGAGGAAAAAAGAATTATACGGGTCTTAGCGAAGGATGGATAAGGAGGAATGGAGTACCAATGCGTTATCGTCTACACTGTGATATCACCGTCGAGTACGGTCGCACCTTCCTTTCGCCTCCAGTTAGAAAGTACGATAGCTCAACCTGCACCACCGGGATGCGTCGCCTGGATAATATCTTGGATTAAAAGGTTCCTAACTAAGGACGATAGAGCTAATCCGGCCAGAGTCTTAGATAGATGTGCGCGCTGTCTCTGTATTTTCTTTCCCAGCTGCATAAAAGTAACTGCCGAATTAATAATTCAATTAGCAGCCGACGCCGTCGTAGTAGCGAGTAGCGGCAGCGGGGAAGCAACGGGGACCTGTTAACTAATGCGCGAAATGATTACTTTATTTCAGAGCCGTCGCCGCTTACCTACGAGCTCTCAATCTCAGTCCGAACAATGCAGTCGTTCACGGTAATTTGGCCTGCGTCTACTACGAGCAAGGGTAAGTAGTGCGGATAAAGAACAATTGCAATACTAAATTCATTATTATTAATTAAAAGTAACAAAAAAATAAATGCATTATTATTTTTTTAAATTTTCAATAAATCATGACGATTATTACAAAGGCTCATCGATCTGGCGATCGACACGTATCGGCGAGCGATCGAGCTTCAGCCAAACTTCCCCGATGCCTACTGTAATTTGGCGAACGCGCTCAAGGAAAAGGGTCAGGTGGTGGAGGCCGAGGAGTGTTACAACACGGCCCTGCGGCTCTGCCCGACCCACGCCGATTCTCTTAACAATCTGGTGAGTTTCGCGAATAAAAAAAATCATTGCATAAAAATTGCTCGCTACCATCGAGTAAACAGTAGCAATGTAACTAACGAACGATTAAAATTGCAGGCGAACATAAAGCGCGAACAGGGTTACATCGAGGAAGCGACGCGACTTTATCTGAAGGCTTTGGAGGTCTTTCCGGAATTTGCGGCTGCTCACAGCAATCTCGCATCCGTTTTGCAGCAGCAAGGAAAGCTGAACGAAGCTCTGATGCATTACAAAGAGGCGATAAGGATTCAACCGACTTTCGCCGATGCATACTCTAACATGGGCAACACACTGAAGGAGATGCAGGACATTCAGGGTGCCCTTCAGTGTTACACCAGAGCCATACAGATAAACCCCGCGTTCGCCGACGCTCACTCGAATTTAGCATCGATACACAAGGACTCGGGCAACATTCCCGAGGCCATACAGTCGTACAGGACCGCTCTGAAGTTGAAGCCCGATTTTCCCGACGCATACTGCAATCTCGCACACTGCCTACAAATCGCTTGCGACTGGACCGACTACGAAGCCAGAATGAAGAAGCTCGTGTCGATCGTTGCCGAGCAATTGGACAAAAATAGGTTACCGAGTGTTCACCCTCATCATTCGATGCTCTATCCGTTGTCCCATGATTTCCGAAAGGCAATAGCCGCTCGTCATGCTAATCTGTGCATCGAAAAGGTAAGATTGTTATCGCGACGCGGTGACGATGAACGACGATAGAACCGAACGATTATTGGATCGTCGTTGAATTTTTTCTCCTTTGCACATGCGCAGATTCACGTTCTGCACAAGCAGCCCTACAAGTATCCTCGCGAAATCGGCCAAAGACTGAAGATCGGCTACGTGTCCTCCGACTTCGGAAATCACCCGACCAGCCATCTCATGCAATCGATTCCGGGACTTCACGACAAGCAGAACGTCGAGATATTTTGTTACGCTCTGAGTACCGACGACGGGACGAACTTCCGTTCGAAAATTGCCAGGGAATCCGAGCACTTTATCGATTTATCGCAAATACCGTGCAATGGAAAGGCGGCCGATCGCATCAACGCCGACGGTATTCACATATTGGTCAACATGAACGGTTACACGAAAGGTGCGAGGAATGAAATTTTCGCACTCAGACCTGCACCCGTCCAGGTTATGTGGCTCGGTTATCCGGGTACTTCAGGCGCTAGCTTTATGGATTATCTCATCACCGACGAGGTTACATCACCACTCGAGCTTGCTCCCCAATACAGTGAGAAGCTTGCATACATGCCTCACACATACTTTATCGGCGATCACCGGTAAGTTATCTGTCTGTTCCTTAATTCGTTCGTTTCTGTTCCTCGCTACGTTCGAAATGAGTTCCAAATACATTTGGAAGGTATCGCATACTTTCTTTTACCCACTTTCCACTATTTCTCAATCCTCCCGTTTCTTTCACTGATTATACTTTAGATAATTCCATAGAAAAATAAAAAATAATCTCTGTAACGCGACTTTCGGTTTAAAAATCTCATTTTGGACTAAAAGTGACGTATTTTCGGCATGACGTCACTTCCGGTCGAAATTTTTTATTTTCAAACCGGAAGTGACGTCACACCGAAATTTTTCATTGTATTCTGCGTGACGTCACTTTCGGTTCAAAAGTTAAATTTTCAAACGGAAATGCGCGTTACAGAGATTTTTTTTATTTTCTACGAGATTATCTCAAATGCTAATGAAAGAAAAGTATGGATTAAAAAATCAGATCGTGTGCGATACGTCTCAAATTTATTTGGAATTCATGTCGAAGGTAGCCAGTCACGGAAACGGATGAATTAAGGAACACACGTTTTTTTTCTCGAACCCCTCTCCTTTATTTTAACACGATAATAATTATTTTTCTTTTTCGCATGGTCGCCAGCCAAATGTTTCCACATCTGAAGGAACGACTGATTCTCACCGACAAATTGAACATGAAAGGCAAAGTTGCCGATAACGTGGCTGTAATAAATGCCACCGATCTCTCACCGATGATCGAGAACACAATGGTAAAGGAGATTCGCGAGATTGTCGTGGCCGATTCGAAAAACAAGCCCGTTGAGATATCGTTGAAGGTCGCGGAGCTACCGACGACAACCCCGATCGAAACGATGATCGCATCTGGTCAATGTCAAATGTCAGTGAACGGTGTTGTCGTACAAAACGGCATGGCCCCAACGCCGGTAAACACTAAAACTGCTACAGGCGAAGAAGTGCCCCAGAATATTGTTATAACAACGAGGCAACAGTACGGTTTACCCGAGGACGCAGTCGTCTATTGCAATTTCAATCAGTTGTACAAGATCGATCCGTTGACTTTACACATGTGGGCTTACGTAAGTTGCGCCATTCTCTTTGCACAAGGCCTGAGCGGCTCTCGGTTCTCATTTACTTTATACTTCCGTTTTACTCGTGTCTATTATTATTTATTCTTTATATCGATTTTAATTTTTGGTTTTTCGGTAAATTCATAACTATGCGCCTATCATCCTCGCTAAATGATTTCGCTGTATCTATAAATATTCGTCTTGGTTCCGCAGATTCTCAAACACGTGCCCAACTCCGTTCTCTGGTTGCTCCGATTTCCCGCTGTCGGTGAACCAAATTTGCAGACAACCGCTCAGCAGCTCGGACTTGCACCCGGTAGGATTCTCTTCAGCAATGTTGCAGCCAAAGAGGAGCATGTGAGGCGCGGTCAATTGGCAGACGTTTGTCTCGATACACCGCTGTGCAACGGTCACACAACGAGTATGGACGTTCTCTGGACTGGCACCCCGGTGGTCACATTGCCGGGCGAGACCCTGGCATCACGAGTAGCCGCCAGCCAGCTCAATACTCTCGGCTGTCCGGAATTGGTTGCTCGCACACGGCAAGAGTATCAAGACATAGCTGTTCGTCTGGGCACAGATCGGGAATAGTATGATATTTATGCAACTCTGATACGTCTCATAATTCTCGATGTACTCGCAACGATAATATTTATTGACTGTGCGTTCTCGTCGATCACGACTGTTTGCAGCCTGAAAGCTATACGTGCCAAAGTTTGGAAAGCTCGCTCGGACAGTCCTCTCTTCAACTGTAAAATGTACGCAACCGGAATGGAGATGCTCTACAGCAAGATGTGGGAGCGTTTTTCGCGCGGCGACAAACCCGACCATCTGGCGGCAAACGAGAAGCTCATCGATACTCGAAAGCAGCAGACGACCCCTGCAGTACTTTCATCCTCCTCGCCTTAAACACCTATTTATCGTCCCCTGATATTCTCTTCGCGCCTCTCTTATATTATCGTAATTATACTTGGTTTTTTTTTGTTCACTAAAATCTCACTCGCATGGAAACATCGCTGATCGAGAGCAATCAACGCTGAATAGGAAAGATAATGTGATTTCGCACGTTGATTTGTGACTTATTGATTAACTCGATCGAGGACACGGCAAAATCGTTTGTTTTCATTTTTTGTTTCGCTTCCGACATGGAACACCCTGCTTCGCTGTTACTTTGTATCTGGTATTATATTACGTGGAAAAACAAAAAAGGAATAAGAACAACAGAACTATGGTTGTCGTCGTCGTAGTCGTCGCGCGATAAATGATTCTTTGTACGATACCAAAATTTGATTAATACA
The DNA here is from genome assembly GCA_030522725.1 of Ichneumoninae sp. B BG-2022a. Taxonomy (NCBI): domain Eukaryota; kingdom Metazoa; phylum Arthropoda; class Insecta; order Hymenoptera; family Ichneumonidae; species Ichneumoninae sp. B BG-2022a. The sequence continues at coordinate 20,375 of JAPYZD010000978.1, read as the reverse complement.
TCTGTAAATAAGTAACCATAATTATAATTACTTATCTTAATTCAAGTAATTCCAGTATAGTTTTCAGATCGAGAGTGTATCGAGTACGAAAGATGTAGCAGCAGTACTGCATAGCGATTGACTCAAATATTGAAAATAAAATGACGATGTATAAAATATCCAGTGTGTATTTGTTTCCATTCCAAGGTGTGTCACCTAAAATCAACGGCATATTGTTCGATTCGATCCTCCTTCCTCGTTCGCTGGAACGCGAGGATTTTCGATGCCGTGACTTTTCGCGAAGGCCAAAAGAGACAAGCGACTATAATTGTCCCGATCGACGTTTTCCTCGATTGTCGAAAAACTCCGGCGCGCGAGCGCGCGTGCGCCCGCTCCCTCGAGAGACTCTCCGACGCGACCCAGAAAAAGCAGGAAGACGGGAGGTTGGCGCGAGTGCGCGCGCGCACTAGCCCAAACGTCGTTCCAGATATTGATTGAACAGTGGAGGAAGAAACTGGGTCGGAGCAGCAACAGCGGCGGCAAACTGTGTGCCCTCTCGTTATGGGCTTGGGCAAAGTCGCGCACGCACCTTGGCAGGCTCGCGAAGAAAAATTACGGGGGTGGGCGACGTGTGGAAGAGTTAATTTTCCTCCGGCGCCCTTTAATCGCGGAGACTAATAAATGTCTAAAATCCTTGACACGAATAACGAGTCCGACAGTAGTTGTAGCAGTAGTGCGGAGGGCCCCGTGCATAACATCGCAAGGTAGCCATGGCTACGTAATATCGATCGACATCACCTCGTCTGTGGAGCGGGTAGCGCTCTCTTTTGTTTTCCCTCGTGCTTTTGCCACTGTTACGATTGTACGGTAATAATGGCACTTGGCATTTTCTCTTTTTCCAGCTTTCTTTGCCCTATCCCGCGGTTGATAATTTGTCTACGACGCGCCTTCCTAGAGCCCGTACTCGTGTCCCTACTCTAGAACCGGTGCTGCTGGCTCGTCAGCAGTATGGCGCAAACCAGGCTCGCTCGCTCAAGGCTGTAGCAGTCTTTCGGTTACGCAACACCGTTCAGCAAGCCGGATAAATAAAGAAGGGGAATGGTTATCACGCTATGTGACTGTACCAACGTGTATCTTGGATCTATTCGTAACGTTTATCCGCAAATCAATGTACTTCGCAGCACGGACTGCGAAACCTACATTATCATGTTGGTATTTATACTATTCGATGAAGCATTACAACGCCACAATTTTATAACCTAATGATGTTAACCCGCGGCGGATAATCGAGATTGAAAAAAAATGTCTTTCTTTTTTTTTCTGCCGAAGAGCTAACGTCGCTAACGCGCATCGTCTCAAGCCCGGAACTCGATTCGGCCGAATACTTGACTAGTTCCTCTCGGACGAGCGTGTTGTTCGACTCGGCCTCGACCGGGCCGTCCCATCGTCTATAGTATACGTAACTGCGCGCATATACATACTTCCTCTGCACGTACTGTAGAGGCATGGTAGGTAAAAAAAGGCCTTGGCAACAAGGGCCAGAGAGCTGTAGCTTCGGCGGGCGTCGTAGCCTTCCTATTAGTACGTATATATATACATATACTATATATATATATATATATATATGTTTCTTCACCGTTTCTCTCCGCGCAATCTAGTCATGGACAAGCTTCTTTCTACCTGCCGTTTTCTCGCCAAATAACCATCCAAAATTCACAGCTGCATCACGGTTAAGAGAGTAGAGGGAGAATAAGACCTCGTGGCGTGTCCACGTGACGACGAAATGACGGCTCGTGTTCAATGATGTCACTAAGGCCCGCGTTAATATACAAGAAAAACCGATGAATGCGTGCGTCGGGATGCATGATTCGTTCGCTGACGATCGGGCATTCTGAGCGGCAACCGCCGCCTCGACGATTCGTTCCCAGGCTCTTCTCTAATTTTTTTTCTTTTTTTTCCGCTCGTATGTCTCATCGTCGCCACACCACGAAGGAGAGTGTCGAGGCATGTTATATTCCCGTCCGGCCTAATTTTTACCTTTCCGGGACACGCGCTATCAAACAATTCCACAAACTCAACCGAGATACCTCGGTATCTGTCGCTCTCTCTCTCTCTCTCGATAGCTACACGAGTATTAGCGATAGAAGTATTCGTACGGGTATAGTCGCGCACGCACGGAGAGGCGCGCGGGCGCGACCGCCCATACGTGTACGAGTTGTATCCTGGTGCCTCGGGTACATGCTTTCTCGGGCGTATGCTGGAAAAGATGGCCGGATACATACACGCATGAAATTCTCGCTCGCGTACACGTGCGCTTATGTAAGAGAAGAGCGTTTAGCTTCCCTGAACTATTGTAACGGTGGGATCAAGGCTAACCGGTGGAACGATCGACTCTAGCAGCAGCCTTACGGGGCGCCTTGTAGCACCGGTGCACATGGTGCACGGTAGCAGATTCTACCGTGGTCTCGTACGCTATCGATCATTTTTGTAATTTATAATCGACTTTTGATCGCTGCCGAAAAATGTCGATGAAGACAATTAATTACAGGATATATCATGTGACAAGCTGACTTTGCAACGTATCCGCACTATACATATACACGGATAATGTTATTACACGATTCTACTAATATCTTCGCTGACTGGTGAATTTCTTCTTTCGGAATCTTCAAGGCTAACCCATTCGGCTCGCGGATACCTACGATACAGCGCTTACATATATGTATACATGTGTGTGTGTATGTGCGTATATATATAAAATGTTTATTCTCAGTATGTCGCTCACTCTGCCGTTCTTGGACTGCTCCGCCCCGCCGATCGCTCCTCTCTTCTCCTTCTAATCAGGAGGCGTTGGTGCTCGGCTCTACGGTGATGTCATTCCGCTCACACTGTTGTTGCGTATGTGGGATAGGCGTTTCAAATACTATCGTGAGACCTCGCGAGGATGGTTCCGCAACTAACACGCACGAGTTATTTTATCGTATATGCGCGGGTCCTAAGCGATGTATTACAATGCTTTTCGATTTTTTTTTCTATACTTTTTTTGTACTTTGCCTATCAACGATTACGAGTGCAACAGTCAATTACCTGTTCTAACAAAGTCGCATAGTAAAAGCTAATGCCGAACTCGGCCTGACATGCGTGCTCTCGCGAATCCAGATAAAGATGGCTGCCAAAGACTGTCGTGAGAAGATGGTGGAATCCTGTCCGCGCATTCTATTCGGCCAACGGAGTGAGGTACCCTCATGAATATATAAGGCCTCTTCCCTGATAAATGTTCGACCGGAAGAATAGCAAAGGTACATATCCGTCCTCTGAAGTGGACGCGTGCGAAAAGTCGATTCGAAATAATACATTCGCTATCCGAGGTACTGTGTACGGAAGGTGTGTACGTGTGTGCGAGGAAAGAAAAAAAAAATCCGAATACATACAAGTTATACGCCAGCGCGTAGATGCGATTACGAAAGTAAATGGTTTTAGAAAGTTCAAGTGAAGGGTGCCGCTATTGCCGCTGCGGCTGTTGGCATCGGACTTATATGGAGGAATCGCAATAGGTTGTCTGCATTCTCTTATATTTTCGATGTAATTTTGTTTTCTTCTTATTCTTTTTTTTTCTTCAAATTGTGTAACAGTGTGACTCGCTGATCGGAAATAGATGTTAGATAAAACTCGCCGCAGTGTATTCCGTGAACCCAGAGCCTCTGAATGCCGTTATAAAGCGTTGCTTACAGCTGGGGGAACACAGTTTTCACTGCTGAGTCTATCAATAGGTATTCTCAGGAAAGAAAAAAAAATTAAATCTTCGATGCAGCCGATCCGTTGATATTGTCGCAGAGTCGATAGGAGAGAGAAAAAGACTGACTGTATCACAGGCAGAGCCAAGCCAGTTTCTCACCCCCACTGACCCAGCGACCGATAGCGCGAGCATGTGCTTTTTTTTGCTACGTACGCAGCATAGCATGGGTCCATTCGAGATCGATTGTTAATACAAAGTACCTACAAAGTTATCCCGCGTTCCGTAGCAAATCTGTTGGGGAAATCAGACGGGCTGGGAGGCACTCGCGCGCTTCTTCTATACTCAGCAGCTACCGACCAACTGGCGTGGAGAACGTTAGATCACACACTGCCCCAGCTAGAGCTAGTCACGGCTGTGTCACGTGACGATTGCGTCACAGTAACCCCACACCACACGACCCGCGCTGCTGCTGCTGCCGCCTCTCTCTCTCTCTCGCTCTCTCCCTCTCTCGGTCGCGCGCGCGCGCGCGCTCTCTCTCTCGCTCTCTCTCTCACCCTGCTCGTGGCCCCCATCGTTCCGCAACGCCGCCATCTTTACCCACTCTGCTGCAGTACACAGCGGCGATGATGCGAAACCCCTTTCGTCTCCTCTCCGCCCCCTCTCTCTCGCGTCGTAATTGAGTCTTTTTTTGTTCACGTTGCAGTCCGAACGCCAAGTACAATCGTAAATTTTACTTGAAAAATATTATCTGCAGATTGAGCTAGTTATTGGTAAATAAATGTTTAATAATTTTCAATTGACGCGCATGCGTGCGAGGTCGAAGAATAAAACTTTTATAATAAAAACTTTCTGATAATAGATTATATGCTGCAGTGTCACTAGATATATCGTATAAATTCACTGTTGGTACATCTCGAATAATCGTCTGGTATCGTACATTTCGTTGTCGTGCAACTCAAGTTTTTTTTTTTTTTATACATGCAGCACGGATTAACACGGAAATACCGCGTGCGCTCTCGTGGTATCGCACGAGGTACAATATGGCGTTGGATGGCGCGACGTGCAATGCGGAAATCCGGTCTTTGTTGGCCGTTCAAAGTAGTGAATATAAACGCGATAACTACTTCGATAGTATTTCAACCCGCTCGGCCAACTGGAATCCGGGGAGCGGGCGCGCCAGCGGCAGCGATTGACGCGCGTTTCACTATCTCATTATCTATTTTGGGTTTCGGCCGTTATACGGGACACGGGAGTTAGAAAAAAAAAATTTACTTGGGAGAGAAAATGTGCGTGTAAACCGATCAGAGTCTGGGCGATTACTACTGTACAGAATTTATTGTTGTCAGACTGCGCGTGGGGGGGTCTTCGACGTCTCAGTTCGAAGAGTCGAGTGATTCGGTCGAAGATTTTAGCGATCAAACACTGTCGAGAGAACGAGGGAGAACTCGGAGCACAGAACCAACTGCCAAGACGGGCTGCGACGAACGAGGATGTGTTTCTCTTCCTCGGCATATCCGTCGCTGCAGTTGTACATCCCTACCCGTGGAAATCCCCACTGCGAGATTCCGGTGTGAGAGCGCAAACGCGCTCAGTCCCGTTTCCATTGGCCTCCCGAGACACTTGAGTCTCCCATTGGCGAGAGCGGCACACTCTCCGGCTCGCGGCTCGATCGTACTTCTCCCCTACTGCCCGACGACGAGTGGCGGAACAACACCTTTAGATTGCGCGTGCAGCGCTCGGATGGCAACTGGTCAAAGCGTCAGATAGGAAACTAGTCGAAAGCTTGACACTAGCATCAGCCTATGTGCTGTGATAGGCTATCCGCAAGGCTAGGATTGATCCGAGAGCTTCGCTGCACCTTTCCCGACTATCGTCTACCTTGCTGATTCTGCTGCTGCCCATAGACACGGCCTTTTATTGTCTCTTTCGACGGTACTCGTCACATGACGAATATACCCAACCAACCGTTTACTCGCACCGTATTAAATACCGGTACAATTTTATTCAAAACGTGGGGCTCTATTGTACGAAATTGAAAAAAAAAATTACTCGCGTGTCGGGTGCATATAGAGTCGTATAGTACACTAGGACGGCACAACCTTCGACCTACTTAATTTTATCGATTCGGTAGCCGGTGTCGAGGATAAATGGGTCAGCAAGAAATGCGTGGAGGCCGACGTTGCCGCGATGGAAGCCACTCTTGCTGCAGCGTCACCAAGGTAATTTCCGCAACTCCCCTTGCCTCCCGCCGACTGATGAGTTGCCTCTTTCATAATCGCCTATTCTACTCCACGTCTGTCTGTAATATGAGGAAGGCTCTCTAGACCTACCTGCAACAATATACCGACCAGTCACGATACGTTAAGACAAGCTGATCTCCGACCGATGATTTTTTTCTGTCTACTATTCGAACTAGAATGTGTCACGTCGACATACAGATATACGTACGTCTGATAACTGCACATCTGTAAAATACGAAATACTGTTACGCGAACTTTAGCTTGGAGATTATGAAACGCCCCACCCTGCGGTGATCCCATTTCCGTGAATTATGTTTATAACGACCGACGAATGGCACAGCCAACGTTATTAATTCGTTTTCTTGTAACGCAGACTGCCCACAACCATTTTTTTAATGTCTGGAAGGGAATGTAAAATGAACGAAAAAAAAGCAAAAATTGTTATATCTACTAGTACTCGGCCCTGCGACTCGAGAGGGACGGGAGGGAGTTCTATTTCTACTCCGTTCGTGAAAGTTCGTAGAGTCGACCGATTTTGTCCGAAGCACGAGAATGTAAGTAGGTCGCGTCGAGCCGCACGTGTCGTCCTTGACTCACATAGCGCGGTGCGCATGCGCTTCTTCACTCCCTCCCGTCCCCTCCTCCCTCTCCCGGCCCAAAGTACACGTAGTATAGTGTATGTATGTATCTGCTTGCCGCATTGCCACTCGCCGAAGAGTTGGATAGCTCTGGGATCCTCAAGATTCCTCGGTAGCTCGTATTCTTCGTATTCTCTCTTCTTTGTTCCTCGTTATGTACTCGCGCGGGGCTCTCGCTGGATCGAAGCGCGCTTCTATACTGATGAATGCGGCCGCTCTATTACCACACCCATCCTCACTCGTTTTCTCTGCCATTATTACTCGGCACGCCGTGGCGCACCGCCGTGCAGGTTAGAACTCGACATCGGATCACGCTTGTGCTCGAACCCTCGGGGCCATACTGGAAACAAGGGCAACGAATCCTCTACGTTTTATATCCTCATTCCTTCGCCTTATCGCCACTCGCTTTCAGCACGCACATACGGCACTGCGAGCGACCCGTCTTTTTGTCGAATGTGCAAACTGTACGAGAAACAAAACAAAAAAGTATTGTGCAATAACGGACCATCGACATTAATTGTTTTTGGTCGTTGTACTGTTTTTTTTTATTTGACAATCTTGTTTACACGTTATTTGCGAATTCCTCTGTTTTTCAAAATACCGCAACGACGACGGGTGTCGGTAGTTGTTACCGTGGATACGTGACTATCTGCAACTTGGACTGTCACGTAACTGAATGCATGAGCTATAGCTTGTTTCCTGTATTACTCAATCGCGGTAAAATTTTCCACTGTACGACTGGAATGATATAATGCAATAGTTGCGAGAATTCAGTAAGTAGCCGACTGTGCGTTGAATAACGGAGGAGGAAGACGCGTTTTCGTTTTTTTAACGCGCGCTCAATAATTAAGTTTTTTAATATTCGAGATTTTTATTTCGAGGTTATACTTATGAATGGAATTGTAATTTCGATGCCACTCTCCCATATTAACGTTCGATAATCCGTGGACACACGCTCGAAGTCACCATTGTGATGTATTCGTGTCGAAAAATCATTGCGCAACGAAAAATAATATTTACATTATCCAGTGGGCTTTTTGAGGGCAAGCCGAGAGTTATAACTGCGGCGTACTGCAGTCGCTCGAAGGTGGCCCCTGGTGTAAGAAAATATCGCGAAAAGTTTTGCAGCTACGAGCTCTCCGAGGGGCAACACACGCGAGTCATTGTTTAAAATGAACAAAAAATCGCTGCTGTTTAATATCGTTTCGGGTGAATATATATCTATATGTATAACATAAAAAAAAAAGAAAACTATCGAGTTTCTTAACCAATTGGTACGGAGATAAGGGAGCATTACGGGAGGGGGGGCTCCCGCAGTTGGGAAAATGGATGGATGGAATCGGTCGATGCAGAGTTGCCCATGGCAACGGGTACGCTCCCCGCACAAGTACCGTTGGCACTATTTACTTAGCCAGCGTTGTACGTCGCTGCATAACTATCTCGAATACATACCAAGGCGACGCCGATATACGTAAAGCCCACGTGGAGAAAACAGCCCGATTCTTGTTAATACTAGTACGGTTATACGGTCTGTGACGGAGTATAACAACGAAGGGCCGCGTTCGGTTCGTCAGTCGTAGGCAGGGAAATAGAGGGACACTATTCAATAGAGTACAATCGTAAGCGCTCAGCCAGATCAACGACCTTTGTTCACGTAAACTTCGACTACGAGAGCATGTGTAAAATAACGCTCTGCCGTCTTCTCCGCTCGGCCTTAGTGGCGGTCGATTAATTTAAAGAAAAAAAGAAATGTAGATAAATAAATAAATAAATACGTTTCTGAACATTAGGAACGTACGATAACTGGCAAAGTACGACCTCATTCCTCTACTGTTACCATGCGGCATCTACTATCTAGTGGCACAGGAGCTAGTAGAGTATTGATCAAACAGTACGGTTGAGGCTCGAAGTTGACTCGCCCCTCTCTCGGTGGGTCCTTTCTTCGTGGCAACACACGTGGTGGTTATAATCGATTTGGCTTCCAACTCTGGCAACCCACCGACCCACCGACCGCGGCTTACAACTCTGCGCGGATACACCGGCGCCGTCGCGCTTGCTCTTGGCTGCCATTCGCCCGCGTTGCCGCGGTGTCCCACCCGGCCGAAGCTATTCCCAATCGGCAAAACCTGGGAGCTCTGACCCATTTGGCACCGTTCCCATTGAGTTTTCATCCTCCGATTCTCATTTATGCTTGGGTGACCTATATGCTTCGGTCTCTTGTATTATTCAGCGATATCTAATATTATTTAACTGGCTCTCCACGGTTATATACGTATGTTTCATCGTTAGGTGCTCGCACGCTTGCCATAATTTTTTGTATCCGCAGAGATTACACACACGCATAGGCGGATTAATCGTAATAGCGGCGGAACAACGACAACGGCAATTGGTCTGGATGAGAGGCTCTGAAAGGAACTGGGTCAGTGGGTCATAATCTAGTATCGACACCGAAGGCTTTGCCAAAAATTTCTTTCCTCGTTTCGGTGAAGAACATTTTTCCAGAACTCCACTGGCATTTTATTAAATTTTTATGGAATCAATTATTATATTCTATTAATCTGACCGGTATTTCATAATATCGAGGAGAGTTGATTTTTCTTTTTTCATTGAATTTTTTGTTTTGTTCAGTACCGTGCACAACTCGGGATGCCAAGCGACGGACCTACAAGATAGTATAGAATAGACCCGAAGTGGAACGCCGCTCGACTAGAGAAGGGGTCGATGACCCAGGCACGTGGAGTGCTCCTCCAAACTAGGCCACGACGTGACACGGAGCTAAATCAAAATGGCTGACCGAGGAACTAGCACGCGTTGGTAGTTCGTGTTTCTCATATATATATATATATATATATATATATATATATATATATATATATCGTTAAAACCGCAGGGCTCACACTAGCTTTATTTATTTCGTTGAGCCTATCGGCTGCAATCGATAGGAACAGGAAGCAAACGATATGATTGAATTATTATTTGTTTATGGAAACGGAATTATTTTCGCGAAATCGCAAGAGGTTTTGATCTTTGATTTGCAGCGTTTCACGTACCTCGACTTGATGTCGAACGACGGAACGTTAAAATTATTATTCCGTACAGTACCATTTGTGAATACTGTACGCAACGACCTGCGGCACTGACGGCAGCGCCATCTTGCGGAAAATAGAATCGAACGGTCTCGTGGCCACATCTCTCGTATCGACTGTTGTCGGATAGAGTTTCGCGTCTCTAGAGAACGAAGAATTACCTTCAGCGGATCACATCGGATTTCGTGGGCTACCAACCATCGTGCGGTATGTCGTTAACTTTCCATCGGACATACACAGTGCTTTCTGGAATTCAATCTTTTCTGTGGCTGGCTCCGTTCGAGATGAATTCCAAATACATTTGAGACGCGCCACGCACGTTCTTTTACCCAACTTTTCTATGTTCCACAATTCATGCGTTTCGGTCACTGCCCAGATAGACAGACACGACGAGGTGACAGCAGTTGGGCCCAATATTTGCGACACGTACGGCACATGTCGCAAATATTCCTCCAACTGCGTCCGTTCGTGGCGCTTGTCTATATAGGTGGCTGCATTCGAGATACATTCCCGAGAAAAATAATTGAAATATTCGCCGTCCCAGAGAAATTTGAAAAATTACGTTGTGACTTCACTTCGGCTTTAAAAATCTCATTTTTCGACGGAAGTGATGTGACTTCCGGTTTGAAGATCTCATTTTTCGACCGGAAGTAACGTGCTGTCCACGTTGCTCGACGCGTATTCAATTGGAGAGAAGAAGTATACTTTCATCGTCAATAATAATCGGTTCACTGTCCCGTCTATAACGAACGACCATTTCGGCATCGGCACCGGATTCTCATGCTCTGCGTAGTGTTTTTCATATTCACATATGAAATATAATTATTATTTAAAAAAAAATTACGACAAATAATTATTGCGGACGACTGTATTGCAATTTGTAAGGTACAAATAGTACAAAGGGTATAAAGAGTACAAACATTGCTTTTAGGAACTAGAGTTATGCGGACATAGAAAAAGTACAGTGTATAGAAGTTAACATACAGGATATCGATATTACGCCGCGAGAGTGAGGGCGAAATTACTGTCGACGCGGTGACGAGACTCGTCTCGAGATCGCTCGAGAAACATGAAGGGCGCTTGCGAATGAATGAATGAAAAAAAAGTGTGCGTACAACAATGTGGCCATGATGTTGGTCGTTGAGTATAAGAATAGAGGTATGTAAGAGAATAGAGGTACATATTTGAGAAGAGGACGTCTCTCGACACGAGTCTCTCGTTGTAAACTCTCGCGTCCGTAACTTTAATTTTTTGTTGTTTGTTTTCTTTCTATCTTTTTTTTTTTGCGCGTACATCGTAAACCCGATATTACAATAAATTATTACAATATCATAACGCAATAATAAATATTTGTATAAATTCTTATCTTCACATAATAAATCTATTCGTGTGCGCTTTTTGTTTTTTGTTTTGTTTTTTTTTCATAATATATAATATAATAGGAAGAAACATGTTGACACGACTAGTCTAGAAACACTGAGAGGATTCCATTTCGGTTCTATTTACAAACTTTCTGCTGCAGCTAGTCGGGCTATGTTTATATCTTACATCGCATATCTGTTTGCATGGTTACTGGCCGTATAATCGTTTCGACCGACGTACACCAAAAAAAAAAATTGTATATCACTACTACTAACGGTGTATAAATAATCATAAGTTACAAAAATAGTACACCATACGCTTTATGTACTATTTTCTTTTTCTTTCTAAACAAAAATCAACCTCTACTTTATCACGGGCTCTATACGGTCATCGTACGTATAGCGGACGAACAACACGCGCTCTCTTCCATTCTCTCACACATCCATCCATCATTCGTAGACACTGATAATTTGAGCACAGTTAATTGTAAAAGACGTGAGTATTAGGTCAGCATTGACAATAAGATCGACTTTTGTTCCCTTTAGCGTTTGTTTCCCTTTACGAATTGTTTTAGTACGTTGACATGGATATTTTTCTTTTTTAATTATTATTTGTCTCGACGGATGAATGATATGATTATAGCTCCGTTGTCGTGGAATTTGTGATAGCGAAGATTTCTCGTGGGACGTTAGATTGCCAGGGGCGCGAAGAAATCTGTGATCGATCGTCGCGAGATCGATATCAGACGGAGTGACCCGGTGCGAGCTCGCGCATGCGCACTATCTCGGGCGACGAACCAAACGGCAGCTCCGTCGCGACGAAATACAAATTTAAAACTTTGCCTCATAATGAGCTACCGCACCAACGGAGACGCGATTTAACCCATCAGCATTACTCTACACTGTATACATATATATTTATATCTTCGTGGCTTTCAATTGGTCTTAAGTAGGATGGTCGTGTTGTGGGAGGTGAATCCCATGCGCGTGGCGTAGCGTGTGTTACGCGCCTCCGAGTTTCCATCTCGCGGATATTAACGTATTCGAAAGAGTAAAATTACACCGGGGATGCTCGAAGCGGAAACGTCAGCTTTCACGGGATCTCGGATGGACTCGCGTTCGAACGAGATTCCGCTCACGAACGATCTCGCATCGTGGCGATAAAAACTAAAGCGAAAGCTCGCTCAGATACGATACAAAAGAATTCAATGGACTATAACTACGCGCGAGCTGACCCGTATAAATCGTATATATATTATGTATGTATTCTCACTTGTATTGCTTCGCGTCGTAAAAATTTAGTTTTTTTTTCTTCTTCTCCCCTCAAATAATAACAACGACGAAAGTAACGACTATTTTCGGGAATATCCTTCGTGATTCCGTGGTAATCGTGCAATCGTCTCGGGCCACGTCGGATCGTCAGATGAAGTAGGATGGATCGTTTTCGGCTATGGCGCCGAGACCGGCGACGCGGTAGTGCTGATAAGTCTTGGCGGGTAGCTGGACACGAGGAAGCACCGGTCGTCCCGCGGCTGTTTCACCGGGGTTGTACGGAACGAGGAACTTTGATACCCCCTTCGACCCCATGCGTCACATGTATGTTGGCTTGACTTTGTAGGCCCGCTTCCATACCTCGCACAGGCAAACGGTACTGTGAAACCTGTAGAATATCGCTAGCGGCATCGACACGTGGGTTATTATCGTCCACGCCCAGAGACCGTAGAAGTGAAGCTGAAACGGATGAGACTCGGCGCGGGATTTTTCCAGTGTGTTGATCGCCCACATTGCGAGATTCGTTACCAGAAGAAAGGTGACGATCTCGCGTCCGGGTTTCCTTCGTATCTGCTCGGGTGTAGAGACCGATCTTCTCGACGAGTCCAGAATGAATATCGTCTGACACGTTGTCTGAACGACGCTCGCCAGGGCGGTGACGAGAACGAGAATCGTGTGTTTCTCGAGGGTAAAGTGACCGCCGATTATCGTGAAGGTCGAATATATGAACATTCCGGTCTGCGCGGCGACGAGCAGGATGTTGTCGAGCTCCAGATTTCTTCCGCCGTCGTAACGCAACTTTCTCATCTGAATCATGCCGATGAGAGTCGCCAGTGTCGACATGCCGTATATCGTCAGCTCGCAGATGTTCACCTCGGTCACCGCGAAGCTCACGAGCTCCGGACGTGATATCAGGACGAAGAACAGGATGAGGGATATTATTGTCAGCACGAGAATTAGAATTCCGACGAAGAGACCCTTGTGAGCTCTCGCGCAGTCCACGCTGTAGTGATGAGGCGATCTTCTGCTAATCAAAGTAGAAAGATAAGTCATTTTTCGGACCAGCGTGCTCAAAATTGTCAATTTACGATACTAGTGCGATAAAACTTCTTCTGACGAGAGCTGCGAACACACGAGTCAGAAAATAGTACATTTCGATACGAGTGTGAAAAAACTTTTTCCGACGAGTGTGAGTTTGCACACGAATTCAGAAAACGTTTTTCGCACGAGTATCGAACAAAATTTTATTTCACAAGGTGTGAAATGAAGATTTATTGTAGGAGTGTTGTACCAATTTTTATTTCACAAGGTGTGAAAATGGGGAGTTTGCGAAGCGTGCCTAAAACTGCAATTTGCGCACCGAGTGTAATAAATATCATTGGGCAGCGGTGGCAAAAAATATTATTGAGCAGCGGTGCTAAAAAATATCATTGAGCAGCGGTGCTGAAAGATATCATTGAGCATCGGTGATCAAAAATGTTTTATATATATTTTTTTAATGCACGATGACGAAAGAAAATATTGGCAACCTGTAGGCATGCGCATGATGACGAGTTCCCGGCGGCGTCGCCGGATGGACGGCTCTGGCTTTCGATATGTTCTTCCACATGACGTAAAGTATAGCAGCGCAAATGAGACTGTACTCGATAGTGCAGGGAAACAGAAAGGGACTCGCGTCCTGGACGAGAGAGCCCATGATATTGGTTCTTCGGCATTCGAACATGTGATGCGGTCCCTTGAGACCTCTCGGAAATCTCGAGTGTTCGCCGTGATGACCGTGAAGATGACCTCCCATGTGAATTCCTACTTTCGCCCCTGCGAATCAACGAACGATTTGTTTATATTATTATTTTTTCTTTTCTCTCCAATTTTCATATCGCCCTCGATCGACTCACCCAGTCTGTGCGAAATTCTCAACGAGTTGTTCTCGGGATTGTAGAACGTCAGGATCTCGTGCTTGGTCTCTTGAATGAGCACGTTCAGCCACACCGACAAATTCGTGCCGATCATGTGCATTAATCCGAACCGTGCGACTACTCGATGTCGATAGACCTTCATTTGCTGGAAAAAAAATGAAAAAAAGTCATTAGCCTTCAGGTATTCGAGAGTCTCGAGCGATGTCCCTCTCGTCATCGGGGAGTTATTAATAATCGATACGGGAGCAACACGGAAGGCGAACCGTCGAGAGACCTGAGGAGACGACGCTGCGGGGGGCGACTTTGTCGCGCATACTTCCACAGGGTGTTCACCCTTCTGTTTCATTAACCCTTCATGCTGCCGATGCTCGTCGACGAGTTTACGTTGCACCGACGCCCTCCCTGCAGCCTCGTCGAGGAGCCCACTCGACGCCCCGTATATTTTCTGCTCGCTCTCACTCGCCTCACCGTCGTCACGCTTTACCGGGGTAGCTCGGTGCATACCGGCAGGCTATCGCGACGGCAACTATAACGATCCGCAGGCCAGACGACGCGCGTCTTGAGCGAAATGGAATTAACTCAAATTCAGTGCCAACCAATTTAAAAAAGTTAATTAAACAGAAGTAGACGAATTTTTTTTTTAGATTTTTCTTCAGCATCGATCATTTTTTCGTCTTATGAGAATTCTGAGAATCAATTTTCAAGTCAATTTTTCGTCTTATGAGAATTCTGAGAGTCAATTTTCAAGAACTATTGAAAATTGATTTCCGAACGTTAGCGGGCGCGTCGGACAGTCGACTATTTTTTTTATTTATTCCTCCGATCTGTGCTATAGTAGATTGTGTGAATAAACGGGCTGAACGTAAATCCTGATCGATAAATAATTATGCGGATCGGTAACTATAACGATCCGCAGGCTGAAACGACGCGTGTCATGGCAGAGATGAGATTAACTCGAATTTAATTTATTAACTCAAATTAAAAAGAAGAGTTAATTAAACAAAAGTATACGAATCATTTTTTTAATGATTTTTTTTCAGCACCGATCTATTTTTGCGTTTTACGAGAATTTCGAGATAGAAATTAATTTTCGAATGCAAGCGGGTGGGTCGAACACCCGACGATTTTTTTCTCACTGCTCCGATCTGTCCTATAGTAGATTGTGTGAGAAAAAAATCGTGGCCGATGGTAAATCCTTACCTCGTTGTTGAGGAAGATAAAGTACATCTGAATAAAAATGAACGCCATTCGGGTGGCGGGTGTGAGGGCGAGCATTATGTTGTGACACTTTGTGTTTCGCTCGAGCTCGAAGTACTGGCCGAACTCGAGTCCGGAGTAGATCATCGAGCCGATTCCGAACGCCACGGCTCCCATGCGAAGATAAAAGCTTCCGTAGTGCTGGGTCGCTCGTATGTGCGAACATCCGCTGTCCGGTGTGTCGCTGTCGACGGCCGTCCCGCTCGACGATCCGGATGAGTCCAGATCGCAAACGTCCTTCTGCTTGCTGTCGGCTGTTCGAACGTCACATGTATTCTCGTTACATTAATTACATTCATTATTGAGTTAAAAAATAAAAAATGAAAAAATACAAATACCAACCTCGTTTCGGCTTGTCGTCTCTGAGCATCATCGCGTACATGTAGAGCAGAAACGTCATGCTACCGAAGTAGAGGTAGAGGTAGAAAGCTTCGTAGAATGAAGGTGGTATGTAGGACGATATTACTTCGGCCATGGGAAAGGCGATTCCCATCACAACGAGAAGCTTGCCGTAAAGTGCGCTGAGAGTAGTCGCCAAAGCCTCTCTGCAAAGTTGGGAGAAAGAAAAACGTGTTGTTCTTAATTTATCCTGTTCTGTCGTTGGTTACATTCGAAATGAATTTGCCTAATAAATTTGCGAAGTATCACACCCGATTTTCTAATCACTTTCCTGTAATGTTTAAGTCATGCCTTTCTGTCACTGTCTTCATTCGGGATACATTTCGGAGATCAATAAATTTTAAATTGTCTGCAACGTCACTTCCGGTTTGAAAATTTCACTCTCAGAGACCGAAAAATTCGGCAAATTTCGTTACGACCTCTCTTCCGGTTTCAAAACCTCAGTCCTCGAACGGAAATGCCGTCATACCGGAAATACGTCACTTCCGGTCGAAAAATGAGATTTCCAAACCGGAAGTGACGTATGTCCGGCATGACGTCATTTCCGTTCGAAGATTGAGGATTTGAAACCGGAAATGACGTCGCAACGAAATTCCTGACAAAAACAAAGATTTTCGAACCGGAAGTGACGTTGCAGAGATATTTTTTCATAATTCTCTGGAATGTATCTCGAATGCAGTCGCTGATAGAAACGTGTGCACAAAGGAATGCAGGAATGTGGGTAAAAGAACGTCTCAAATGTATTTGGAATTCATTTCGAGTGTATTCAGCGAATTGAGTAACGCAGAGAAAACTTTTTCCATCGTAACGAGAGTCGAGTTAAGAAAGAATTCGTCGAGTCTCTGCGAGACGATCTCCGCTGTCTCTCTGCGCGCATGCAACAGTGAGCGAGTGTCTGTGTGCGTTCTCCGACAAGAGGCAATATCCGGTCTGATTGACACGGTACATTTCGACAGGGAGTCTGCGGCTGTGACGCGCACCGATTTTTACACCGTTCGAGCTGGATTATCGGGAATACGACGAGACGAATATCCACCTATCGACGATGCGGTCAGCTACATATTAATCAGCGTTGGGCGGTCGAAGAATCCGCGTCCACCCCCGTAATAATTGGCTCAATTACAGTTAATAGTCGGTACCACATAAACCCGGGGGCTGCCTGTACGGATACAGGAGAATCTAGCCGTACGGCCAGCGGGGGGGCAGCGCGTGTTCGCTCCGTGCCGTTACGTTTGATTTTCTAAAGTGCCGGTAATTGCGACGCAGCGCACTGTCGACGGTTGCTCCGTACGAACAGGACTCTCTATACGCGCCGGAGGATCACGTGAACACTTTCGTGACACATAAGTAAAACAAGAAGCAGAAGAGTGACACAGAAAAAAAATGAAAAAAATGCATTACCGTAGATTAATGAACGGAGCGAATATAGACGTTTATTCGATAAACTGATTCCAGATTGACAAGCGCCACGAAACGAAGTGGTTGCGTATATTGCTCCGTTTCGTGACGCTTGTCTACCTGGGATGGTTCACGGAAATAACAAAAATTACAACCGCAACAATAATAATGAAGAGTCGACGAGATACTCACGCTCCAAGATGCTTGGCCAAGCGAACATCGGCGACATCGAGATAAGCCGGTGCGGGATAACAAGCGGCCGGTATCTGTTGCGAGGGACACGGAAGGGCAAGGGCGAATTGGGTGACCGGGCGATGAGCGCGAGATGGCGAGCTGCTGCTGTGTCTAGACAGGGTTTCCGGCGAAACGATTACCGCGGATGGCGATGCCGGAGATGGTAGCGCCCCCGGAAGTCCCGGCCAACTGTAAAAAGAAGGAAACGAAACAATATTACATTTTGCACAGCAATCCGGATAATATGCGAAAGAATAGTGTACTTGGTGGAGTTGAAAAATCGTTTCCTCATAGAGTTAAGGAGGGCGGTTGAAAAAATGGGAAAAAAATTGGACGAAGGGGCTGAGTATTGCTGGTATTGCAGAGTTGAGTCTCGGCGATTTAGTATCGAGGGTTTCGGTATGAAGGGTTTGGGTACCAAGCGTTTCAGTATCGAAGGTTTCGACATCGAGGGTTTCGGCATCGAGGGTTTCGGTATCGAGGGTTTCGATATCGAGGGTTTCGGTATCAAAGGTTTCGGTATCGACGGTTTTAGTATTGAGGGTTTCAGTATTGAGGGTTTCAGTATTGAGGGTTTCAGTATTGAGGGTTTCAGTATTGAGGGTTTCAGTAGTGAGGGTTTCAGTAGTGAGAGTTTCAGTATCAAGGGTTTCAGTAGTGAGAGTTTTAGTATTAAGGGTTTCAGTATTGAGGGTTTCCAGCATTGAGGGTTTCTGTATTGAGGATTTCGATATTAAATATTTCAGTTTTTTGCGTTTCAGTATTGAGGGTTTCAGTAACTTTGGTTCCAAAAAAATCAGCATATTTTTAGCGCCAAAAATGGTCAAGCTGTACATCGGGCAATTTGACAGAACGACATAATTTGTCTTTCCTCCAGCTTCGTGGCTTGAATTTCTCGTAAATAGTTCGGAGTGTACCGAATACACTGTCGTATGCAGTCCGCGTGAGAGCTATCGAGGTCTCTGCCAGAAACGCAATTATCGTCGACGAGCGACGTTATTTAATGAGCCGGTTTGTAACTCTCGTTCGTACGCTCGCTCGCGCTTCCCTCGTAATCCCTCGAATCGCTTTCAAGCGGCGCCACCTCCTCCCTCCACCTTTACCTCCTCGCGTCCTTCCACACTTGATCCTCGTCGAGTGCCTCTCGCACTTCCCTCGGGAAGCGAGAGAGAGTAACCGTGCCTTCCCAACTCTCTTCCTCTCACGCGAGAGCACCGCGCGTCTAGGTGACGGATCTTACACAGTCTTGTACGGGAACCAACCAACGCGCACCCTCCTCGCACAATTCGCGATTCACCTACAGTATCTACAGCAGACGACCGGATAAGTTAACACGACCATGAAAATTAATAAAAATACGAACAGACAGGATAAGACGAAATCACTTCCGAAATACCACAGTCGGTATTAGAAACTGCAGCGAATTTTTGTCAAGATCACTAAATCCGAGTCGATAAAAGCAAATTCACCCAAGATGTAGAATCGATATGCGCATCCGAAACGAATTTGTTTTCGGCAAAAGGGAATCAGCATTGAAAAAATATATATATAACATTTTTCGTTACCGACCGAGGCCAGGTCGCTCGGTTAACGGCCTTCGCTTTAAGGCTATAGTGAAAATGTACCACATGACATATGAGTGCGAGAGAGAATGATGCATTTTTGAAACAATGCCATTTAAAACCGGTTGACGTTTCGGATAAAACGGAAGCATCATCGGACACGGTATGAAATTGTACTTCCGCTAATGCTTTGCTTTTTCCCGAAAAGTCTACGTTCTCTGAGTCGCATTCATTACGGATTTTGCTTAGCGACTGAGTCGTTTCACATGTCCTCAAGGTGAAGGATAACTGCTCGGTCGGTAACTTAAAATTTTGCAAACCAAAATTCTCTAAGACGGTTAATTCTTAGGGAAAAATAAGAGAACAGTAAACTATGCGCAGTTGTTCATAATCAATAAGACAACAGTAAACAACTATGAACTGCAGTAATTCTGGAGTTCATTCTTCTCATCATTTTCCCAAGAAATAAACGCCTTGGGAGATTTTTGCCTTGCGAAATTGCAGCCATCTCTCTCGCACTCACAGCGATTACACTTTACCTTGAGATAATGTGAAGTGCAACTCCTCGGTCGGTAACTAAAACAGCAATCCAAAATTCTCTAAGACGTTTAATTTTTAGGAAAAAATAAGAGAGATAATATAAACTATGCGCAGTTGTTCATAACAAGTTGTTCATAATCAATAAGAGAACAGTAAACTACGAACTGCAGTAATTCTGCAGTTCAATCTTCCCATCATTTTCCCAGAAAATAAACGCCTTGGGTGTCTCGCGAAATTACAGGTAAGTCTCTCGCACTCACAGCGGTTACACTTCACCTTGAGATAATGCGAATTATCACCGTCGGTAACGAAACCTCTAAAGAATATAATTTAAAAACCGCAAAGCCAGGTAGCGAGGATCTTGGGCAGGTGGTGAGTAAACTTATCCGTTCATCCACTGTGCATCGCTCGCTGTCCACCGAGCGCACGTACACGGGGGATTGAACTCGACGGAGGGCTCGGCTCATCTCTCTCGGTACATGGCTTTTTCGAATAATCACGTAGTTTTGGAGAAGCGGCCGAGCGCGAGGGAAACGAGAGGAGGCGATCTTGAGGGATAGGGTTGCGTCGGGCAGGGGACGGCGGGAGACGCCGAGGAGAAAGAAAAACCGAGAGAGGGTCGCGATACGCATCCGTGGCGAGCGGAAGGGCGGCAATTCGCAGCGCGCCACAGAGGGCGGACGAGTATTCGCTCTCGTATTCTGCAAGGGAGAATGAAGTAACGCGAAGAAAAAAAAAAAAAAAAAAGAAAAGGGAG